>JBBCBC010000006.1:44856032-44991153 GCA_037126765.1 Stenogyne calaminthoides
ATACAAATTTATTAATGAAATGATGATGTCCTTCAGTGGACGCGATTAGCGTGTTACCATCAAAATATCCATGCATTAAAGATCATCAACAACATACTCTTCTCACCGAGAAGAATAATATGTATTGTTGAAAAGAACGCCATTCGCCTCAAAAAATGCCCTCGGCCACGCATCAAACATTAGTAAACCAAATGTTCGCAAGGAAAATCGGGAAATCCATGGAGGTATACGTAGATATATAGTGGTCAAGATTCTAAAAGAAGATCATCTTTACGACCTAGCTCGTGCATTCAAAGATCTCGGCGGAAGTTTAACATTAAGCTCAACCCTAAGAAATGCACTTCGCGAGTCGTGCAAATTCCTTGGCCACCGGGTCAGTTAAGCCAGAACAGAGGCCAATCCAACAAAAATTAAGGCGATACTAGAGATGGGCAGCCTCACCTAAAACCCAAAGGAAGTCCGTGGCTCGCAGAAGCCCGCGCCTCAAGAAAGTTCATATCTCGCATGGTATAAAAAAGAAACCCTTCTTCGACATTAATCAAGAAGGCAAAAAATGATTTCAAAGGACAGAGGAGGTTTAGGGAAGCCCTAGACCAGATCAAGAAGTACTGCCAACCTAAAAAATATCGCCAAACCCATCCCGAGGAGAAGCTCTTCCTTTACCTCCGCCTCCGAAATAAATTTTAAGTTTGGTCCTAAGACGAAGCCGTAAGGGCAAGACTACCCGCTAATCTACTATGTAAGCGCACTAACGAGGCGTAACGAAGGTATCCTCCTCGAGAAGCTTCCTTCGCCACCCTTTGTAATGAGTATTAAGAAAGCTACGTCGCATTTTTTTTTTCACCGTGGAAGTATCAATTTACCGCCTCCTATGAATGAACTACATCACCCGACACGGCGTAGGGCGCATGCATGAAGTGACCGGCTTCGGCTGCGCCTGGTGTCACATATCGCTTAATTAACGACCATCAAGGCACAAGCCTTCGGGGTCGATTTCATGGTGGAACTCACTTTTCCAAACGTCACCTGCGAAGCTCAGTAGGGCCCCATGGAGCTCTACAGATGGGTCCACCATTCAAACCTCGAGTTCGGGCGAGAACAATCCCCGACTAGCCCGGACGGTCATTCCTTCCACAATAAAAGCTATAATACGAGGCCCCAATTGAGGGCCGAAATATGATGGCCACGGAGTAAAGTATACCAAATACATACCAACTCGCAACAAAGTCGCATGTCAAGTGTTGGGGAGTATGAGGTCTCGATGCGAGCGCACGTCCGCATACCAAAGAAGTCATCCGCAAAGATACCAAAGATTCACCAAGTTTACGGAACCGACACCAGAACGCTGAATTCCTGTGCGATGCTTTAGCCAAAGCTAGCAACATCGGGGGCCAAATGGATATGGTAGATATCACCATCACGTAAAACTAACCTCCCCATCCACAACATTACCCCCCGGTCGCCCTCACCGGATCTGATGGACGCCGACTATGAGGATTGAGGACACCAATATTCAATATCTAAAGACAGGACACCGCCCGGCTGGGGTCGACGTTCAGGGTTGCAAACGAGAGCAAGAAGGTATGCGATGGCCGACGACAACTTTGTACAAGCGAGGTTTCAGCATCTCAAGCACTAAACGCGTGGATAAGCGGCCGAGGGCAAACCATCCCCGAGAGAAATCCATTTAGGGCATTTTCTGAACCACACGGAGGCCAATCCCTAAATTTCACAAACCATCCGACAAGGATATTTCCGCCATCTCTAAAGAGGACGCCAATACGCAAAGACATGCCACCGGCGTCAAATATTCGGCCCCGATCAAGATGTCCCTGTAAAAGTTAACCAAAGATCCTGCCCATGGCTCATGAAATGGGGATCGACACCATCTGCCCCCCCATCGCCATCCCTGTGTGTACTGCAGGGTTCATTTCTCGCCTTACCGACATTTCAATAAAGTGGGTAGGTTTATGCCCCCGCAAAGATCGCACCAGATATAGCTGATAAATTCATATGGAAAAACATCATTTGTCAGCTTTGGGCTCCGCATAATCGTGGTTCCCGATAATCTGGAAAGCAATTCGACGGACCAAGATCGACGAGATTCTTCAGAAATAGAAGATAACAAAGCTCTTTCCACCCCTTTACCATCCTCATCCAACCCGCAAGTCGAGGCGACCAACAAAAATTATCAAACATACACCGAAAAGCACGACTTGAAGGAGGAAAGTGCAAAAGGGGCGTTTAACCGCCTGAGAGGTATTTTGGTCATACATGATAACCTACGTAACTTGGCTGAGAAACACCTAACTCCTCGTGATTTGGAGTGTAAGCTGCACACGGAAGCCGAAGTCGCCATACCGAGCCACCGAATAAGCAACAAAGCTCAAATGACAAATGACATGGCTATGACGACTAGTTTCGACTCAATGGAGGAGAAAAGGATAGAGGTTAACTCGAGAAATGCCACATAAAACGCTGAGTGAAAAAATACTACAACTCAAAGGTCAAGTCTCCGATACCAAGAAAGGCGGTCTCATCCTCAAAAAGGTACTCTCGGTAATTAAAGGATGTTGCCTGCCCCATCCTGAGGGGCCATTCGTAATATCCAGGTTTAAGTAGCTGGCATACGAGATCTAAGACCCGACGCACGACGTCAAGCAATATTCGGGAACGCTCCCCCTCAAGAAGTACTATATCAAGAAGGGCCGCTTAAGAGCCCGCTACTAGTTTGCCTATTAAAACTTTGTAATAGTTCGATAGTTTTCAATAAAAATATTTACAAAAGTTGCATTTTTGGATTTCTCGCAAGTTTTTAATAAGTCGCCTAAGAATCACTTTTAAACGACATAGACGACGAAGGTCAAGTCGCTTGGATGGTCGCCGTCGACCACCTACGCATGTAAAAGCATCAATACTTGAACCCAAGGCCCACAAAGTCATCATTATTGCATTGTCACCGCCAAGGTACATGACGGTCTTTTTAAAAGACAACACCATAACACGACTAAGCCAAAGTTTATAATATCGCATTAAAGATAAGACGATCAAAAACACAAGACATTAACATCGTCTCTCTATTCAAACCAAGGGTTAGACACGGTAAGACACATAGTTAAGGCATGTCCAAAGTTTGCAGACCAGAAACTAAGAAATAAAGTAAGAAACAAGCACGAAATGATTGAAATGACAAATTCAGAGGATCAATCCATTCATTGTAATAAAAAGGCATAAAGGGCCATTTACAAAGATTATACCAGGAAAATGAAGCAAAGATACATGTGAAAATAGAAAAGAAAAGACAGAAAGAAAAAACATCTTCCCTGGATGCGCCGAAAAGAAAGTGGTCCTAAACACCATCCCCCACCTATCCGCACAAATTCGTCAGCTGGCCGATCCGCTCCCAACAATTTTCCGATCGGTGCGTCATTTATCGCATCTGATTGGGTTGCATAACTATCTCTCGCTTCTGGGCACGGAGATGCTCTCTGCGGTCGACATGCACCTCCTCGGGATCCTGGCGGCTGAACCCCCGCCCACCGCACCGCCTACCGGGGCCGAACGACAGATCAATGCCAAAATCTACCAAGTCCGCCACAGGAGAACCACGCCACCTCGGCGGCAATCAAAGAACAAATGCCTTGGAAATCCTCCACTTACAATTTTAATGGCTCTGGAGTGAGGGATCACTTCATGGTAAATGCAATGTGAGACATCAAGATAAAGACCGATGTAGAGAAGATCTCAGCCAAGGGTGACGTTCTGCACCAGGAAGCCTCTTTCGACATCTAGAGCTCGGAGCTTCCCGACCTTGGCTTCATAGTCCACCGCCATATGGACTCATCCAACCGATGAGTAACCCTTCGACCAACAAAGAATGTTAATAAATGAGCATGGGAAGCGAATCGACTTCAATACAATAAGCTTGTTTCACATCACACTGAAGGCTAAATTTCAGATTTATCGCCTCCCGCCGCTGTAGCCCTTCAAGTTTAATTTCCATTCGAGACATGGTCATGGGCCGCCTCCTCCAATCTTCTTCGCTTCATCGAGGGCCGAGCAGAGGTCTTTAAGTCTCGATTATTCTGCTGACGACCAGCTGGGAGAACGTGACTGCTTTGGAGAAATAGATCAGAGCGGTACAAGCTATCCTGCTTGAAGAAGCCGGGCGTGGTGGCTCGCCCGAGACTAACACTGCACGGCCTGCATGGAGTGCTACATGTACCGAGGTTAGGATGGGCGGCGAGGATGGCCTCACTGGAAGCACTCCACCCCGAGGCTAGAACTGCAAGCACGCTTTTATTACATGAAATTTCTCCGAACGGGATTTGGCGAAGACTTTTCTCGCCTTTTGGCTCTTCTTTTTTTTTTATCCTTCGAGCGATCCACCCGGAGGACCTTCCGTTTCCACCGCGTTCATGACGAGGACGACGTACACGGCCATGACCCACCCCAGAGAAGTTGAGTGATTCCGACGAGGCCATTTAGCAAAGCAGCTGCCATCGCTTGGACCTGCATGCAAGAGCTACAAGAAAGATTTAACATTTAAAAAGGGAATCCTAAGGGGTTCAAAAAAAGTTTTCCATAAGAGACTTTCATTTGGCTAATTTGGCCTCATGAGGGTACTTTTTGTAGCCCCTCCCCACAACCTCCTGAGGGAGAGCAGAGTTCAACGTGTCGCTCCTCCCAAGGATGGTCGAAGCACCATGCGAGCGCCTCAAGTCCTGGGGCTCAAATTGCTCACAAAGAACGGTCAAACCCAAGAGAGACAAGGGAATTAGATCAAGACGGAGATGCTCGACACCTCCATGTGAACGGACCTTACGAGGAGCCCGCCTGAAGCTCCAGGGTAGGGAATCTCCGGAAACGTAACTCGTAGGCGCTTTTGCTAATCTCCCCGCCACAAAACCACCACCGGAGTGCCGCTTTTTGACCTTGTTGATTATTCCCACAATCCGCCATGATTGATTCTTCAATCGTAGAATGACCCTCCGGCCATGTTTGGCACCAACGACCAAAAGTAGTTCACCTCCATTATTGCGTGGATAATCGATAAAGGCTACTGCCGAAAGACCGGCCGAGTCGCCCGAAGGTAACTCCAATGCTCGAGTGACCGCGACCGGCAAACGTGCGGCACCTTAAGATGAGAGGATCGGTGGAGCGGGAATCGGTCCGACATCCATATAATCATTTCGTGAATGGCGATCATACCCTCCGAAATTTTGGTTAGCCTTCTTGAGACTCATCCGGCGATAGAAAAACACGTCGACGGAGTCTCAAATCACGATGAGCTACATCCAGATCACCTCGGAGCATTGTGGAGCGGTATTTTGTCATTTATGAAAAAATGGACTTGTCGGCAGCATTGACTACGGGACGGTGGTCGACAGAGGAACTTGTACCTACCGATAGGCTCGACATAATCAAAAAAGTCGATGGTCGCTGGTCAAGCATGAAAGGTAGAGGTCTCCGGGCCTCAGAGGGCCGGGCCTCGAGGGTCTCCCCTCCTCTGGCCCAGAAGAACCACCAGATCCTCGAGGGACCAAATACTTAGATCAATGAGAGTTTCTGGCCGACGAGAAAGGCCCATGCCGATCAACCTCCGGGCCGACGCTTCCCGGCACAAAACCTCCTCACTGAATCCGACTGATGAAACAAAGGAAGGAGGGTCATTCCCACCCCACTCCTTACGATTTAAGCCAACGGGGCATGACATTGTGCTGAAGTAGAAGAGAAGAGAAGGAAGGGTTGTGACCTACCACTTGGTCAGATAAAGCACCGGAGGATGAAAGCTTGCGGTAGAAACACTCAAGAAGCAAAACTCCAAAAATCAAAGACGAATAGATCTATTTTATAAGAAGGGCGGACTCGAATGTAAATATTAATTAAAAAGGGGAATTCTGCTAAATCCCGAGAATAGCGGGACGTGATTCACAGCGCCATCATGACTGCGAGGAGTCATGTCATCGCCTTCCTTCTCGAGGCAACAGCTTGAACTTACTCGCCCCTTACGCGGACGCCGTCTTAGTGACCATGAAGTACCAACCAGTCGACCAATGAATTATCTAAAGCTAATGACAGGGGCACGGTGTAATGGCTCGCCACGACAAGGCGATCACCTGTGGCGACCATCGAGTCGTCGGCGATCAAGTTATAGCGAGCACCTCTCGAACGACCATCCATGCCTCGGTCGCTTCAAATCCAACGATTTTCCCGTAGAGAATGGGCAAATATGGGATAAGATCGCTATATTTATGGAGGCGTATATTCGTGGCATAAATAAGGAAAGTCCACTCACCACGACGAGATGGCTAAAAGGAAGGAGTTTATCCATTCAAAGGAAAGCCTTTAGAAGGCGAGATCACTCGCCCATGAAGAAAAGCTAACCTATCAGAGTCTATAAATACACATTGTAATGCGACAGAGAAGGAGAAAAAGTACTTAGGCGGATACATATTAATGAAATTCCCTGGGACTTGGTATTGCTCTGGGTCTTTTAGTCGATTTGATTTAACCGGGTCACCAAATCTATCTCTTTTTCCCGTTTGTGTTTATTGTTTTCCGTTTGTGGAGTGATTGTTCATATTTCCAGACGATTCCAGCTATAACAATTGCTCAAGGCTTCACATAGATTCTCGAAAGCACCGATTTCAACCAAACTTTCAGTCCAATGGTAAGATTTGCTACAGTCAAGAGACCGACATGTTTGTACCCCCAATTTCAAATTAATTTTTTAATGCATATATCATAAAAAAAATTTCCCAAATTTAAATTACCATCTTGCCATTAAATTTTTAAATCTACTTGGTCAAGTATCAAAACTGTAAACTCGAACCTCATTTCCTTCCTTAAGTTTTAGGTTTTTTTTTTTGTCTTTTATCAATTCGTAGATACAATTATTATTTAATTAAATTATTTATTTATTTGATGGTAATTGTATATAGATTAGGGTTTGTAATATTTTTCTATGTAATATGTATATGAAATTGATTGTGGAAGTAAAATTTTTTTATTTGATGGTATTTGTTGATAGATGAAATAAATTGATTTGATGATATTTGTTGATAAATTAGGGTTTGTAATATAATTAGAAAATGAGGAAGAAATAGTAATGATGATACAGGTTGATAGATTCCTGCTTGTAATTTGTATTACTATTTTAATTAGGAAATAATGGATTAAACACAAAAATCAAAGAAAGCACGAGCAATGAAAAAAAACCCGATCTTTGATATTTCATGCTTAAGAAAATGAAATCTCAAGGACTTTTTGCTTTTCATCGAGAGATAATGAAGTTCCTTCCAATGTTTATGCACAAATATCATTAAAAAGTACTGTCTTTTTTTAACCTAGGTTCAAGTGACTCTCTTTTTTATTGCACTAATATGTATATGTATTGTCATTGCTCATGTTTTAAAAATGTTTGATTTTTAGAGATTTTTTTTAACAGTGACACTTTGTATGTCATAACAATGATAAAGACGTATCTGTAATAAAGGATACTTTAAAAAAAAAAAAAAGTTAACGTGAACTCGAAAGTGTACATAAGTTTTTGTCATTTCTAAATTATCTATCAATCAGACCCTAGTTTTATAATGTCGGGGCGCCCGTAAGCTATAGTTCGTTATATTGGCACTTTAGGTAAAAAATTAAGTGGTTTCTTCATCAACTCGATGTCAAAAAACGTGTTCTTGAATGGTATTCTTTATAAACCAATTTTTATGGCTCAACCTCCCGGCTTTGTGGATCCTCGGTTTCGATCGCATTTGTTGTTTGAAGAAAACACTTTAGGGTCTCCGACTCCTCTTCTAGCCGGGTTCGGTAACTTTTAGTGCGCTCGATGAGCCTCGAATTAATATATGTGTTAGTCATTTAGATCCTCTCATTTTATCTCCATAGAGGTACCTCATTTAAATAAATGTACATGTGGTGCAAATCAAAATGGTGTAACATAAGATGTATAATTATTATGTGGCGAGAATATCCGCATTAAATGCACATATTAAAAAAAATTATTGAATTTCTATTATACCCTTAGTTAATTACTTTAAAATTCTACACAAGACCTTTTTTTTCCGTAGCAAATTCTACACAAGACTTTAAAAACTATTACTTCCTCGTCGCCAATCTTATCTTGCGATTGATGGGCACATGTTTTTAAAAAAAATGTAGATAAAATGAGATAAAACAAGGGTATTGTGGGGTCCCACTTTTGCTGTAATGAGCTAAGACAACCGGAAATCCCGCTGTCGTAAGTCACCCCCGCCTGGGTGTTGATCTTTGGTGTTGTCGAGGTTCGACTTTTGACAACGAGAAATCACTCGTTAATAAGTAGTTTTTTTAATGATTTAATAACCGATTTCGATTTTTTGAATTTTGTTGAAAGTATTTACAACAACGGTGAATAACCATTGTCGTTTCTTTTAAACCGTTGTATTAGCACCTAACAACAGATTTATGATGGTTGTCGCTTTCTACTAAAAAAGCGTTGTGGTACCCCAATAACAATGGTTTATATCTGTTGTTATAGATTTTTTTTTTTTTTTTTTTTTAATATACAATTTTATGTAATTTTAAATTCTAACAAGATAATCAACAATATATCATAAAATTCCAACTAATAGTAATATATAAGAAAACATCAAATACAATCATTATTCATCAAGTACAAATTCTTGATGTTTTGTTCAAGTAAAGTTAAAAATTAATTCGATAATGTAACTAATGAAAATAAAACAAAATCAAAGAACCTAGCTACTAATTCCAACATCGTCTCTTCCATCTTCTTTCTTCCATCTCCGATCAAGCAATTCGTACAAAATTAGTTCAAAAAAAATTGTTGGACAGCATTGGCATGGTAGAAAGAAAACGAAGGATGTACTATATGTTCTAGAATTAGCATAATTAAAAGAACCAAACAATAGTGTTTAAGTACTGCAAATATATAAAATGAAATATTAGTACTTCCATGCACTAGAATTAGCATAATAGAAATAAAACCAAACAAGTGTTAACAAAAAAGAGAGGGAAAGTATACTATAAATCACCATCCATTTCAATGATCAGAAAATAATGTTTAAGAACTGCAAATATATTAAGTAAATATAGCACTTTTCCTCCCCTTTCTCCAAAATAGATAGGTTTTAGATTATAGTCATGTTTGCTAGAACTGACTTTTGTAGTTGCTTTGAATCAAGTTCTACTTATGCTTCCAGCTGCAACTTTGAATCAACTGCTTTTCTTTTTTCAGTTTCTACACAAACATGAACTGAAATTTTTAAGCTACATGCTTCCAACTGATTTCAGTTTCAGGTTTCAGTTTGAAGAAGATTTAAGAAATTTTAAAATATAGAGCAGCCAAAATGTTAATCCACATTTAACGTTGATAATCTACAAACAGTATGATATGTGATCTCAAACATAAGATCATAGATTCATATTAGTGGCACTAGATTGACAAACAAGCCTTTAGCAACAATAGTTGTAGTTAACTTGCCATTTAGATATTGTACTTGTATATGAAATGAAAAATAGGACATCTCGTAACAGATATTAAATATCATTATTGCAATGGTAGAAATAAAGTCTAACTAGCTAGCAATAGCAAAAGTTGAGATTTGTTACCTGTTTCTTTTCATCATAAGAATACCTCCATTAATAAACCCTTAGTCAATAAGTCCAATAGCAATTCCTATCAATATTAGCCTTGTAAGCATTTTCTTCGCTTTCCTAAGTCAGGGCTAGAATCTACAAGTAGAAACATCAGCTATTAGGAAGTCCATATAGTTGTTTCATCAATGTCCAAAGGAAGATGAAACATATACAATGTGAAAGAAGTTAACAAACAACTATACCATGAATATGCAATTCATCATAGGATTCTTTGAACACTTCAGTAGTTAAAAATCAGCTCTTCACCACTAATAGGTTAAAGGAAGGGGAATCGGGGTATGCCAATGTCTTTTCTTATTTCTTGGCAAATTCTTTGAATAAAAATATCTAGCAAAAAATCTAGATATTTATCTAAGCTTGTTTCTAGACCACTGCTGGACAAAACTCTCATCAGCTAGAACAAATTAACTAAAAGGGAATGGTCATTTTGGAGTTTTTTTTTAAATAAAATTAAGAAGTTGTGGTGCGGTCTGTTCCGATAATCTAAAGACAAGCTTAGATACATTGTATACTTGGTCAGAGAGTGGACCTCCTCTCAAAGTTCATTAATCAAAAACATATACTTGGGGCTTCAAATTTCCTTCCAACAATAACAAAAAACCTGCAGTGTCAACACCATTATAATCAATTGAAGGTGAAAAAAGATTACCAATATGAAAAAATTATGCTTAATAATAATTACACAAACATGATCAACTGATTTTCATTCATCTTCCACCGTCTATCAAACAAGTAAATATGAGGTTGCCTCATATAGTCTCTAACTTGCTTGAAGTGTGGTATTAGAATTTTGAAAACAAAACATACCTCTATTTTGTAGCTTGATTAAACAAAAGTGAACTGTGGAGGCAATTGAGACAAAGATACTTGAAAAGAGTCTCAATCAAAGGATACTGCTCACACTACAAGCTGCAAATTTATTTTTTCATATCATTATGTAGATGAAATTTTTTTTGATAAAATTTAACCACTAAGACAATGTAAATATCAGATCATTCAAGATCAAAGT
Source organism: Stenogyne calaminthoides (assembly GCA_037126765.1). Lineage (NCBI taxonomy): Eukaryota > Viridiplantae > Streptophyta > Magnoliopsida > Lamiales > Lamiaceae > Stenogyne > Stenogyne calaminthoides. The sequence goes on from JBBCBC010000006.1 coordinate 44,866,714, forward strand.
CCAAGTAATGTGTCATGTCCAGTATCTGTTCTTCCCCTAAGAAAAAATGCTACTTTCCAAGAGAAAATTGGACAATATTCTATTGATGTGACTGAGAAGATATATTGAAAAGCAAAAAATTTAGCATTAGTTTCCACTAAAATAACTACATACGCAGACCATAGTTGTTTTCTGTAAACTAAAGTTAATTTATGCCTCCAACATCTATGCAGGCAGAGCAAATTAGAGTTCACAAAATAAGATTCAAAGGAAAAACCATCATGTGTTCAAGTAAAGAACATATAATCTAGGAAGTCGACTTAACTTTAAATGGCAAATCAATTTCTTGAAAAAGGGAAAAAAAAAAAAGCAAGGCACATAAATTTAAAGTTAAAAGGCAGAGAATACACATATACACATAGGTATCGACTTAGATCAAATTAAAAGAGAAGCTTATATTAATTTAAAAAAAACTTACTATATAAAAATATAATGATGCGAGAGCTGGGGAAGGTGTGACCAGAGGTGCGGGTGTCCGGCGCTTGTTGCCTGGTGGGGAGCACCTGTCGGTATTTAAAAGCCAGAGCGCGATGGGGGCACCAGCAGTGCTCCTGCATGGAATCACTGCAGTTGCCACCCTGTACCTGTTCTGATAGTGCAGAAATCAAGGGGACGGGAAAGGCCTTCTGCAAGTGCGGTTCTGCCTGCAATTGTGCTACCTGTAAAGCCTGATATGTCCAAATGGCCGGCCAACACACTTTTAGAAAATGTAATTAAGCAGCTAGCTAGTGCATATCCCTCTTCCTTACTTGTATATCTATCTATGTAATTAATATGTTTGGTGAATCATGGGTTTAATTTGCGTGTAAGCTATATTTCTTTTTATCATACTTTTATCTTTCACATGGCTTTCTTAGGAAAGAAATATACAATTCCTCAAATTACAAGTCAAAGAAGAACTAGTAAGCTCACAAATTGTCTTGCCAAAAGTTTTTGTCCATCAACTTGCTTATACAATCCTTGCTCAATTTCTAAAACATCAATAGATTTGTGATTTTGCTCTAAAGAAATGGAGATCTTCATATTATGAGGTTATAAATCAACCAATCAACGAAGAACAAAGAACACATCACACCGGGGCAAAACATCAACTAAACTCAGAAAAGCAAAAAGTAGGAACCTAAAAACTCCAATCTAAACACCACTATCAAACCACCTATTTGTTGACTGAAATTAGGGCTTTAGACAAATTAAGTTTGAAATTAGGGCTCTTACCTGATGAGCAATGGGAGGAGAAAGTGAGTAGCGAGTGAAACGACGCCTGAAATTCCAGACGGCAGTGAGTGGAATGGAGAAGGCAAACGATGAGGGGATGGAGAAGGCAAATGGCATTGACGCGCGAAAAAGCAGCGAACAACGGCGGTGAGCGGCGGACGACGGCTGTGAGCGGCGGATGGCGGCGGTGAGCGGCGGACGGCGAATTGCGTAGAGGAGAAGAGAAATTGAGTCCTAGCGGCTTCAGTTCAATTCTCTGTTCCAAAATTATTCCACCTCCCGGATCTTGGATTTTTTAACATACCATAGGGATTATAAATGGTCCGTTGGATATTTTTATCAATTTCATACGCCATTAATCTATGGAATAAATAATTAACATTATTTTTAATGATGATATTGGTGGTAGAGGTTTTACCTTCCGTTTTTTTTTGGAAATTGGAAAAGTGGTGAAAATTCTCTAAGCCTTCCTTTTTATACCCCCAATAATTAATTTAAAAAAAAGATAACAAGGAAAGACAAAGGTGGATAAAACCTTTGTCTTTTAAATAAGCGTTTCCTCAAGATTCCCTTTAACTTTCTACAACGGGTTTACCTACTACAACGAAGTTTTTGACTTACGATGAACGGTGAGGTCAATACCGTTAATCGTATCCCATTTTGGCATAGTCCATTTATAAATAAAGTGATTATTTGTGAATGAAGTACTATGACATTTGAAATAATTAAATGGTGGTTGAGGGATAAAGATAAAGGACTGTGCATAAATGTCACATCCCAATTTTTCGTAAGCTTTTAAGGGCATTTTAAAAAGACAATTATCCAAAATTTCCATAACTAGCTAAAAATGACGCGTTTAAATTTTCAAAGTTTATAGCGAAAGCAATTAAATTCAAGACATTTTCAAAAAAGATAATTTAACCACAAGAAATTTCACTAAATTGTCTCAGTGTTAAACATAGCCCTTTAAAATAAAGTAATATAACTCAAAACGACAAAAAATGATGTCAAAACTCGAACCTCAATATTCATGTGAAATGAGAGTTATGCAATGAAATATTTTGCTTAAGTAAAAATGCTAAATGAAATCTCAAGGCAATCCACCTGCCATCCACCGCACTCCATGATTAATTAGCAAAATGTTAAAGAGATTGGAAAGAGCAAAACAACTAGCTCAGTGAGATTCCCTCACAACGTTATAATCAAATATAACACATAAATAAAATCATCAACTCACATAACATGCATAATAATAACGAGTCAAGGATTTTTTTCCATCCTCGAAATCAGACACAATCAGATACTATCAGAGTTGCCCCAAGGATCTTTTTTCATAGTCCCCTAATCTTTTCCATCGACCAACCAAATAATTCAACATAACATTTACGTAAATCATGTAAAAAGAACAATTAAATTCACATGAATATTCAAAAATAACAAAACAAGTAAAAATCCCACATCAAGTCTTGATTAACCTCAGAAACATGTAAATTGGTTTGGTTTAAGGCGTAAATTCTCGTCACCTAAAATATTAAACAATATGTCTTAGAATTATTATAATTAATAAGTAGTGAATATTTTGTATGGCAATGTTTAATACATTATTAGTGCTATAATGCATAAAAGGGGTTTGCCTATCAAGTCAGATAAACTCAAATTATTTGAAAATTAGAAAGATAAATACAGAATTAAAATATTATATTGAACACAGTAAATAATTATTGCTAATTCAAAACTAATATTCAATAACATGAACATATTTGGCTAATTAGTAAAGCACTAGTAGGGACCTTGTAAACTATTTTATATGAAAGATAAGTAGTATAAAGTTTCTGCCCAACTTTAGAAATCAATACTAGAAGGCATATGTTTGAATTTTTGTATCAATAAAATCTTTCCGGCCGTAAAGAAAATAAATAAATAATTTAAAAACATCAGCCAATACTTGTTCAATTTAAAGAAGAATTGCAATACAACAAGGCTTCGATCATTTAAAAATAAAAACATGGGTTTAGGTAGACATTGGCCAATGACCACCGATCAAATTCTTAATAATATGAATTGAATAAAGGTTTTGGCTAGTATGATTTAAAACAATTTTGGCCATCTCCAAACACTGTAATGTAAGAACGAAAACTTGGTTTATAAAATGAAGCGATGCAATGCAAGTCCTTTTTGAAACAACATTCGGTAATTTAAAGATTTAGTCCTTGTATATTAAAATTTTGAACATGATATTTTTTTAAATATAATTCAAATACTTGCATAAACTAGAGTAGAAAATTGTATTTAACAAAAGAAGGGAGTGAACGTTACTCTTTGTGTTAGGAAAAACAGAGACGCTGCGCTTCGATCTTGAGTGCAAGAGTTTATGGTGAGAAATATTTTTTGTGATTTTCTTTGTGAAAAGAAAAGAAGGACCGGTTATTTTTTTTAAAAGGATTGTGGGAGAAGGCTTTTAGTTGAGAAAATCATGGAATAAGAGAAAAATATGGGATTAAGTTGGGGCCAAAGTTTATCTGTACATCTTATTATTAAAAAAAATATATGAAAAGAAGAGATAATAATCGAATAAATAGAATGTATATATGTACAAGCTTTTAAGCTTAGCCGTGTAGCACATATCTAGATAAGTCATACATTTCTTTTTTTTTAATAATTCTTTAATCTCAAATATATATATTGGACATATATATTTAATTATTATCTTTTAATTCTTTTAAGAAATCTAATTTATAGCTTTCTTTTTAATAACGTATGGTACCTGAAAATCTTGGGTGTTACATCCTATCCCACTTGTGTAAAGAAAATTTCGCCCGAAATTTAAAAAACGCATCATGGGCAAATAATTTCGCATACTTAGCACGTATTTCATCTTCACGCTCACATGTCGCCTCATTCTCACTATGACGGTTCCACGTAAACTTGATCATTGCAATATCTTTGTTTCTTAACTGCGAACCTTTCTCCCCAAAATATAGCCAAGAACTTCTCTTCATAAGTCACACTCCCATTTATTTCTAAGGTAGAATAATTGATGATATGCTCTGGATCATGAACATACTTCCTCAACATGGAACGAGGAACACATTATGTACAACAGCAAATTCCGGAGGAAAAGCTAATCGATATGCTAAGTCACCAACTCTCTCGAGTATCTCAAATGGTCCTACGTGCCTTGGCCTTAATTTTCCTCTCTTTTCCAAAACGTATGTTTCCTTTAGTAGGAGAAACTTTCAAAAACACATTCTCTCCTTTATTTAATCAGAAGTCCTTCCTCCGCCTGTCTCAAGGAAAAGATTTACGCTATCTTGAGCCACTTTAATCTTCTCTCTACGTTCTCCACCACTTCAATTGTTTCTTCAACATCTAAGGTCCTAGTAACTTTCTTTCTCCAACCTCATCCCAATACAAATGGCGACACTTTCTCCCGTATAACGCCTAAAGGTGCCATTCCAATAGTCATTTGAAAACTATTATTATAAGCAAACTCAACCAAAAGTAAATAGTATTCCCAACTATTGTTCAACCAATCACGACGCGTTCTCAACATATCCTCCAAAGTCTGAATCGTTCTCTCTGATTGCCCATTAGATTGTGAATGATAAGCCGTAGTGAAATTCAACTTAGTCCCCATAGCTTTATGTAAGTTCTTCCAAAATTCCGACGTAAACCGCGTATCTCTATCAGACACAATCGAAACTGGCACTCCGTGTAACCTCACAACCTCCCGGATATAGGTCTGTGCATATTGCTCCATCTTTAAAGTAGTCTTCACTGGAAGAAAATGTGCAGATTTGGTTAAACGATCCACAATAACCCAAACTGCATTGTTTCCTCTAACTGTTCTCGATAGTCCCGTAACGAAATCTATTGTTATGTGTTCCTACTTCCACTCTGGGATCTTAAGTGGTTGTAGTAATCCAGAGGGACATTGATGTTCCGCTTTTACTTGCTGACAAATCAAACACCTTTCCAAAAAAAAGCAATATCCTTCTTCATTCCACTCCACCAAAATATTCTTCGTAAGTCATGATACATCTTTGTACTACCCGATGAAAGCAAAGATAAGGTGTATTATGAGCTTCCTCAAATATTATCTTCTTCATCGCAACATCTCCAGGTACACAAATTCTTCCTTCATAATACAAAGCTCCATCATCTGCCACTACAAAACTTTTATCTTCCCCTTTGAGAGTCGCTCTTCACCTTCATAAAAACTCATCTTGAATCGCTTCCTTCTTAATCATGTCCTCAACTTTGGTTGGACCACAAGGTTTGCTAAAATCAGAACACTTCTTGGTGCCGACACCATCTCTCGATCTTCATTTCAAAGAGACTCTTTTATCAACTATTCTTGCTTTCGGTCAACATAGTTAACTCTCCTCCGGTCTTCCCCACTAAGGGCATCTACTACCACATTAGCTTTACTTGGATGGTAATGTATGGTACAATCGTAATCCTTCACTAGCTCCAACCATCATCTTTGCCTCATGTTCAACTCTTTTTTGTGTGAAAATGTACTTTAGAATTTTGTGGTCCCTAGTAGATCTCACATCTCCTCCTTCTGATAGTGTCTCCAAATCTTGGTAGCATGAACAACAAATACTAACTCCAAATCGTGAGTTGGATAATTCAATTCATGAATCTTCAATTGCCTTGAGGCGTAGGGCAATGACTTTTCCACCTTGCACCAAAACACATCCAAGTCCTTATTTCAAGCATCACTTGTAGACCACAAATTCCTTGGTAGGTTTTGAATCGCAAAATCAAATGATGTAAGTGGCTTTAACTCTTGGAAGCTTTCCTCGCACTCTCTCCATTCATACTTATCTTCTTTTTTTTTTTGTCAAAACGCGTCATTGATCAAAATATTCTTGAAAATCCTTCAATAAATCTTCGATAATAACCCGACCAATCCTAGAAACTACAAATCTCATGTGCATTAAATGCGTCGCATTGCCAATCGTTAACAAATTCCACTTTTGATGGATCAACTTCAATTCCTTTAGTCATAATCACATGTCCGGAGGAAGGCAACTTGCTTCAACCAAAACTCACACTTCTTGAACTTTATACAAATTTCTTTTTGCGAAGCGTTCTAACCTGATCCTCAAATGTTCCTCGTGTTGAGCTTCATCTCTCGAGTAAACCGAATGTCATCAATAAATATTATGATGAATCGATCTAAGAATGGATGGAAAACTTCGATTCATCAAGTCCATAAATATAAAGAAGAGCATTAATCGGTCCAAAGGCATTACTACAAACTCGTAGTAGCCATAATGAGTTCAAAATGACGTCTTCATAGTATTACTTTCCTTGACCTTGATTGATGATATCCTCGATTGAAGATCAATCTTGGAAAATATCTCGGCTCCTCTCGATTGATCGAACAAGTCTTCAATTCTTGGCAAACGGTAGTTGTTCTTAATCGTGAGTCGATTTAACTCTCGATAGTCAATGCACATCCTTAACGCCCCATCTTTCTTCTTCACGAATAAAACAGGTGCTCCCCATGGTGAAACACTCGGTCGTATGAATCCCAAGCCCAAGAGACCATGTATCTGAACCTTCAGCTCTTGTAACTCTTTCGGTGCCATCCTATAGGGTGCTTTCGATGTCGGTTCTGCTATAAGTATTAGATCAATAGTAAACTCCACTTATCTCATGCAAGTGGTACTACGAAATAAGTCCTCCTGAAGACATCAAGATATTCTCGAACGATTGGTATGTCATCAAAGATTCACTTCTAGTTTCTGGTCTCCCAACACATTGACTAGATAACCCTAATAATTATTCTTCCTCAACATCTTTGTCGCCTTCATTGCTCTTATCACTTGTGGCACGATTTTAGACTTTACCACAAAGAAAATAACTTCTTCTTTGCTAGGTTGGTGCACAATCACTTCTCTCTCATGACACTTAATATCAGCTTGATATTTACTAAGCAACTCCATCCCAAGAATAACATCAAAGTTTCTCATATCGAACACATATAAATCAGCTTCTAAATCATGCCCGCTCACATCAACTTTCACATTTTTAACCATCGTGCAAGTACATATTATTCAATCAGACGAAATACTTATCATTAATGGTTCTTCTACTCTTATCTCATTTACCCAGTTAATGAATGAAATCTTCGGACTCAAATAAATGTGTTACTCCAATATCTACAAGTACTAAAGTAGGAATATTTGATACTGTAAGAATACTTGTCATAGTACCTCCTCCTTGAGTCATGTTCCTATAAGGATTCGATTGTCTTGATACCCAAAGCTATAAATGTCATCTAATCTTAACACCTCTATCCATCTTATCTATCAATCACCATAGTTATTAGGAAATAAATTATTTAATCATCGTAAATCATAGTTAGTCAATTCATGTCATAACTCGTAATCATTTGGTCATCTTTTCCATGACCAAATAGTAAATATTTTATCAAACTCAACCATTTCAATATCGTGAATCGTATATTATTCGATCATCTTTTCCATGATTGATGCAAAATGTCATATGTTATTTCATGTCATACCTTAAAGGAGTTGTAGCGGTGGGCGCTGGTGGATGCTGTAACTTTTACACAATAATGCATGATTTAAAATTCTTTTGTAAATTTTTTTTTTGACTAAAAAGTAAGATTTTTTTTTTACAAATAATTTTTAAAGGAACAGTAAGATTCAAAATTTTTTTTTTTTTTTAAGTCTACAAGAACGTGAGACCGCTCTCGATACCACATTTTCACATCCCAATTTTTTAAGTAAGCTTTTAAAGGCATTTTAAAAAGACAATTATCCAAAATTTTCATAACTAGCTAAAAATGACGCGTTTAAATTTTCAAAGTTTATAGCGAAAGCAATTAAATTCAAGACATTTTCAAAAAAGATAATTTAACCACAAGAAATTTCACTAAATTGTCTTAGTGTTAAACATAGCCCTTTAAAATAAAGTAATATAACTCAAAACGACAAAAAATGATGTCAAAACTCGAACCTCAATATTCATGTGAAATGAGAGTTATGCAATGAAATATTTTGCTTAAGTAAAAATGCTAAATGAAATCTCGAGGCAATCCACCTGCCATCCACCGCACTCCATGATTAATCTTCAAAATGTTAAAAAGATTGGGATGAACAAAACAACTAGCTCAGTGGGATTCCCTCACAATGTTATAATCAAATATAACACATAAATAAAATCATCAACTCACATAACATGCATAATAATAATGAAGTCAAGGATCTTTTCCATCCTGAGTCGTATTGGCAATCTATATACGGTGGAGTTGCCCCCAAGGATCTTTTCCATCCTGGACCGAAGTCCCCGCAAGTTACAACGATCTTTTCCATCGAGTAACCAAATAATTCAACATAACATTTCCACGTAAATCATGTAGCAAGCAACAATTAAATTCACATGAATATTAAAAAATAACAAAGCAAAGCAAGTAAAAATCCCACCTCAAGTCTTGATTAACCTCGTAAACACGTAAATTGGTTTAAGGCGTAAATTCCCCGTCACCTAAAATATTAAATAATATGTCTTAGAATTATTATAATTAATAAGTAGTGAATATTTTGTATGGCAATGTTTAATACATTATTAGTGCTATAATGCATAAAAGGGGTTTACCTATCAAGTCAGATAAACTCAAATTATTTGAAAATTAGAAAGATAAATACAGAATTAAAATATTATATTGAACACAGTAAATAATTAATGCTAATTCAAAACTAATATTCAATACCATGAACATATTCGGCTAATTAGTAAAGCACCAGTAGGGACCTTGTAAACTATTTTATATGAAAGATAAGTAGTATAAAGTTTCTGCCCAACTTTAGAAATCAATACTAGAAGGCATATGTTTGAATTTTTGTATCAATAAAATCTTTCCGGCAATAAAGAAAATAAATAAATAATTTAAAAACATCAGCCAATACTTGTTCAATTTAAAGAAGAATTACAATACAACAAGGCTTCGATCATTTAAAAATAAAAACATGGGTTTAGGTGGACATTGGCCAATGACCACCGATCAAATTCTTAATAATATGAATTGAATAAAGGTTTTGGCTAGTATGATTTAAAACAATTTTGGCCATCTCCAAACACTGTAATGTAAGAACGAAAACTTGGTGTTGGTCCCGGTGCAAACGAGTCTCACACGTGTGTAGGGGGGGAATACACGTGTTCAGTGATTTTTAAAAAAAATTCTTCACTGAGGTCAGATGGGTCAAGTTATCCTAATAATTTTGCCCTGAGAAGCACAAATCGCCTCGGTCAAAGTCTCTTGGAGACAAAGGATCCCGAAAGCGACTTCGGAAGCTTCAGATTAGCCCAACTGATCTTGAATTTATCAGAGATCCTAGGAAGCTTGGATCAGATAATTATCTTCTTGAACACTTTCGGGAGAGTTAGTTAAGTTTGGTAACTATCCGTTCTAGCTACTCAAGTGTGCAGAATGGTTGGCCCTAAGTTTATACTCGTTTTAGCTTTGTTGAAAATCTTCTTCCTTTAATAAAACAGTAATTAAGGTTGTGATCAATTTGATGCAAGTTCAGTGGATTGGTTCCAACTGAATCTCAGTGAAATATGCTTTCAGTGAAAATCATGCAACAGATATAATGCAATACAGAAAGCAAACAACACAACAATTATAGTGGTTCGTAGACTCAAGCTCCTACGCCCACTCTCTCTCGATCTTCGAGAGAAATTCCTTAACCACTTCCTAAAGCTTTTCAGCTAACTCATCGAGCTTACTCACTTTTCTACCTTGAGTTTTCTCGGTGACTCACTTTTTTTACTAACTCAAACACACACAAGTGTTCAGACTACCACAAGTAGCTTACTAACTTATTTTCTAGAGTTTTCTGGTTGTCTCACTACATCTTATTAACTCTTTACAACTCTAACTCACCAACAAATCATACACACTCAAACTACCTTATCAAAGGGTTTGGGTTTGGGTTGGTTTCCAACTAGGGTGGGGATATCCTTTTACAATAAGAACAAATGCAAAGGCTAGGATATCTCTACTAAGCTTTGGATATTTCTATCAATCTAGGCTTAGTAATGAGCTCTCTCCAATGTGAAACACTTGGGAAATTCTAGGGTTTTCGACTGCTTCAATTTGCAATAATACGAATGAGCTCTTGAGTTGCTTTGAAATTTCCAGTAACCTTACAATGTAGAAGGTCACTGGTATTTATAGGCAACTTCTCCAAAGGTTACTCTTGAAAACTATCCGTTGGAAGAGATAAAGATCAAGGGTTTCCTCTTTTGGTTATTGATGAACGACTATTTTTTTGGTTTGAACACTCCAGATGTGTTTTAGGAAATATGCGTAAGTAGCCAATCATCAACTGTGAACTGAAGGTATCACCTCGACATTTCTTCGATGAGATGTCACTTTTCGATGTCGAGACAAAGATCTGATCTTGTTGCCTCCTCATTGGTTGAAATCTTTGTTTGAGCAGACAAACAAACGCGGCTCTTTTCCTTGATCTCGATACTTTCCTTAATGTTCACAAGTGTCTAACATTCTCGCTTTGTTTGTACTAGGAATGAACATAACACTATTTCATAAGATAGTTTGCTCGTGGTCCTTTTGATCAAGATTAAAAAAAGGAGATCTTCGAGATCTTCTCGTCTTCGTGGATAATTCTCAGTCTCCAAGTGTCTTCTCGAAGTCTTGAGTCTTCCAGTCTTGAGTCTTCCGAGTTTTCAAAGATACTAAAATTTCCTGATCTATATCTACTGACTATACATGGTGCAGATGATCCTGAGTCCTAATATCTAATGAAACCTGATCCTGATTCTATTCTATCAAGATGTCCTGATACATGTCATACTCAGGATTTTGGGATCTAATCAAAACTTCTTTATTAAATTCATCTCCCAATTTCCCCTTTTTGATGATGCCAAACCATCTTGTTACATTTGAGAAAACCTAACCTATTCATCGTCGGGTTTCAGCTTAACTACGTAATAATCAAGTTTCCCAATGATTTCCAATTAGGCATATCAAAATAAAGACATATAAGAAGATAATGAGATATTATCTTTGAGTGCAAAAGATAAACTTTTCATTGATCAGATGATATGCTTTACATCTTGCAATAAAAAAAACAAAATAAAAAAAAACATAATTATAAAGATTACACATCTTCGCCTTCAATCTTCTTCCACCTCATCATCGTGAACATCCAAATTGAACATTCCATAGTACCTTTTCTTCACGTCCCTTCTTGATTATCTCAGGTTGGCTTCTTGTTAGTCCCAATCGAAAGCAAAGATATTCAAGAACTTTCTTGGCAATAGCGCTTTCATTAATGACTCTTGTCTTTGAATCCGAGGAGATACTTGTATACTTGTATTTGACCCGAGCTTTCAAAGATACATCATTCTCGATCAGTAAGTTTATCCACTTCAAGATATTCAGATAGAATGTCGTGAATTCTAAGAAAGCTTCATCTCTGTCAGGGCATCCTCCTCTCCATTCTTGTAGGACATCATGGTTAAACCGGAAGGGTCTCTTAACCTCTTCCCAAAGCATCATTGATCCGGAGCCGCATCCATTTATCAATGTCGGGTCATTTTTGAATCTGGTTTGTTCTCTTGATTTGCCCATCTCTTTCCCATGAAGCTTCTGAGCTTTCCTCTTCTGCTCTGTTCTTCTTCTTTCTTCTTCCTGGTAAGCTCTGCCCCTGATACAGACATTGCTTGTCTCTTCTCCTTTTCATCACGGAGGGCAATGAGCTTGTTATGCCAATCAAAGTCTTTAACTTGGGCACTCGTATCATAAGTACCAAAGCCTTCTCGGCGCTTTTTCCCGACGATTTCCGGTTTCTTCCTCGAGCTTGATTCTTGAAAAATCAACAACCGACTTCCTCTGATTGGTTTTGTAGAAACTTTCCTTGGTTTTGCAGAAACTTTCTTTCTCTTCCTCTCTCGGCTTCAAATGCTACGACTTCCTCTTCTCTTTTCTTTTGGGATCAGCTATCTCCACCAAATGTCATGGCAAAGAAGCAATCGGCAGCTAGTCTCAGTTTCTCTCCTCTCAGATCTCCTCAAGATCATAGCTTCCTGAATTGTTTCTCTATCAATCTGGAAGAACTCCGTCTATCTTTGGCTCTCTTGATTTCAAATTTCTCGCCTTCAATTTCCTTTAGAGTCTTCGAGACATCTTTGAGCCTTGAGTTCCCTTTGAGCCTTTCTTTCAAGGTTTTTCAAATGCTCATCTAGCTTACCCTTTGTGGAGTTAGCGCCCTTTCCCCTTTTTGACATCATAGATTGAAGGATTTGGGAAAGTGTAGCATCCATGTGAAACCGTTTTTTGTTGATATCCCTTATCTCACCAAATTAGAACATCTAACTCATCATCCATTCTCCTTAGAACATTCTTGCCAATGAAAACTTCATCGAAAAGAGGACCAAATTGTTGAGCAAGAACTCCATTCATCAATTCACCATCTTGGTAATGAGTGAAGAGCTCATGGATTCAACCGCTGACTTAAGCATTTTCCTCGCCTCTCATTAAGATCTTCTCAAGATAGCAGGTCCTCTCATTGTATTTGGCATTCAAATCTTTCAAATTTCCTGATATCTGCACCCATCCGAGTCTCTAAAGCGGTAATCTTATCGGTGACTTCCCAAAGCAGCCTTTGAAGTTCTCAGAGATGTGCTCACCAGCCATGAGTTGTGCTTGTTCTGCAGAGCATCATCCATCTTTCTCGCTTTGGTCACCCATTACTAGTTCCATCTCAGTGAGCTTGGCTATAACTAGCTCGATCTTCTTCAACTCATCCAATCTCGAGTTAGATCAATCATCCCGAGCATGAGATGCGGGCTAGATTGAACCTCGGTCAGATACCAAAATCAACAAACTTAATGATAGGTACTTCCATTAATTTTGGCATAATGAGTAATAGTGTCAAAAGGTACGGGTATCTTCACCGAGGATTTTTGAGTGATAGGAGTTGGCATGACTTTTTTTCACTGAAAGTGTCCTTACATTCGTGTTCAGTCCATTCTCGGCCCATCACCATCCTTGTTTTTCTCATCGCTACCGTCCCGCCGCTTTCTCTCTGACCACTTGATTTCCTTTCGCCAATCTTTTTCGACTAGCGATTCATCAAAGTCCGTGGACCTTCATCCCGAAGTTTGGTCTTTCTCAATCTCGAGAATTCATGAAGAGTAACAGCTTTCTTCAAATTTCACCAATCTTCACCTCTGAATGTAGCAATATTCAGCATCTCTGGCAAGGTCTGATTCAGGATATACACTTGTCCCGAGTCCGATAAATAGATCCCGGAGGTCGGGAACTCGAGAGTTTAGGATATCTATCAAGACAAATCTTTCTCCCCCCCTTCGCCATTCACCTTCCTCAAACTTCACCTTTCTTTAACTTCGAGCTTTCGGAATATCCGCTTGATGAAATGACTTGAAGTGCGTATGGTCAAGACACTAAGCATTTCAGAGAGAATCCAAATTCAAAGAAAATCCCGAGGTTCGGTTTTGTCAGCCGATGTCCTCGAAAAATTTCTCGAGAGATTTTATCGATTACTAGAGAAGTTTTGAGCACTTCAGAAAATACATGTTTCTCAGGGTCCTGCTCCAGGACATTCTTTAAAGCTTGAGCGAGTACTTGGAGGAAAGATTCTTTTTCTTGCTGAGTTTCTGAGTGAATCTCCTCCGCATCGTTGGCCTCTTTCTCTGCAATCGTTTGAAGTCTTTTCCTCTTCTGAGGAGCAAGTGTCTTTTTCTTCATTTTATCTCAGGTTTCCCTCTTTATTTTCAGGAGATCATGAGCCTGCTTCATTCTCGCTTCCGGTTCTAAAGCTTTAGGACGTTTTACTGGCTTTTGGATAATATCACCAATCACCACATCATCCTGATCGGAGCTGGAATCACCCTGTTCTTCAGATTCCTCCTGAATCATAGAACTTTGACTTCCGGCTTGTGCAATCTTCTTCTGCTGAGATTTAGGCTTTCGGAACATGATCCGAGTCCTAGAGAATTCAACTCCAGTCAACAAGTACATGTTTTCCCGGGGCAAGGTTTCGATCGAGAGTCATCTCTTTGTCCTAACAATACCTTCACATTCTTTGTAAATGTACCTTGTCGTATTTCGGTTTCGACGATTAAGAATCCACCGTAAATTTTAACCATTAAAGTCCCCAGAGGGTGAATCCTCTATCGCAGACCATGAGCCTTAACTTGTTCCCGGCCACCGCTTCCAGAACTTCCCGACGTGCTCATCAAACATTTAGCAACAATATCGATTAATACTCGATACTTGGGCTTTAGGCATCGTTTGTGTAGTGCCCCTTTCAAATCCACCTTGGTTTCGAAAAACCTGTCCAAAATCTCATGTTCTCTACCAGACATATACAACGCAGGATCTTCCCCTTTATCGCTTAACTCAAATACAGAGTTGATATCTTCTAAAGATAGTATTACCTGTTTAGAGCAAACTACCTCTGCCTTTGATTTCGCATATGTCCCAAAAGTCGAAATCTCGCCACCCCTCCTCGGCCTCCTTCTCATGAGTTAACCACAAATTGTAATACCTCGTATGCGAAGTTCTGCTTCCGCATGGTGCTCACCAAAGTGTCAAACCAAAATCTGCAAAGATGGTTAGAGCCTCCTCTTCAACCTGGGTAGCTTTATTGTCAATCATGGTCACTACATGTTCAAAGTAGGGCTTCTCAGTTTCTGCGAGAACTTTGATCATAGAATAGTTGGGAAACTCCATTTTGATAGAGATAAAAGATTCTGGGTAGTGTATACGAAGAGTTAGAAGATTTGAGGGTTTTTAGGATTTGGGAGTTTTGATCATTTAAATGTGAGAAATAAAAGATTGAGGGTTTTAACACTGGGTTTATATATGATTTGTGAAAGAAAGATCAAGGGTTATGATTGAATCTCGAAAATATGATGAAGGGTTGAGATTTAAAGAGAATCTCAAACAAAATAACTATTTTTGGCTAATTTTCTGGACAATAGGCAAGTAGCAGTTTATAGGTTGCCAAATGGACGTTTCTCGGAAATCGAGGCGACTGTTCATCTTTTTTAGTCAAAGACATTCCCGCTTTAAATTCAGGTCTTTGTTATTTATTTCAAATGATTACTGAGTAATCCCTTGTGCAATAAATGCTACTGAAATTTAATGCATGTATGAATATAGCTTCAGGATTATTTGAACATATAAACCTTACTGAATACTGATCTTGACAAAATTTCGTCCTGAGTCCCAGTTTTCATCCTGAGAACTTTTTGTCCTGAATCTCAGTTTCCATCCTAAGGAAATTTTGTCCTGAGTTATTCCCCCTGAATAACTACATGCACCTGAAGAACTTCTTCCTTCAGTGAAATTCATTCACCTGGATCCAGCATTCCTAATTCTACTGATAGTTCCTGAAATCTTGATTCAGGCAAAGGTTTAGTCAAGATATCAGCCCTTTGTTTATCAGTATGGATTTTCTCAATCATTCTTTTCAACATGATCTCTGATGAAGTGATGTCTGATATCAACATGCTTACATCTGGTGTGCAATACTGGATTTTGTGTAATAGCAATTGCACTATTATTGTCACAAAATATAGGTACTTCATTGGCTATAATCTTATAATCCCTCAATTGTTGTCTGAGCCAAAGAATCTGTGCACAACAGCTTCCTGCAGCCATGTATTCAGCTTCAGTAGTACTGGTTGCTACTGAGGTCTGATTCTTTGAAAACCATGATATCAGTTTACTTCCAAGAAATTGACAAGTTCCTGTGGTAGACTTCCTGTCAATTCTACATCCTCCATAGTCAGCATTTGAATAACCAGTTAATTCAAGGTTATCATCAGCTGGATACCATAATCCTCTATTCACAGTGCCTTTAAGATATTTCAGAATCTTCTTGGCAGCCTCCATGTGACTAGCTTTAGGATTAGCTTGGTATCTTGCACATATCCCAACAACAAATGTTATATCAGGCCTGCTTGTAGTAAGATATAGCAATGATCCAATGATCCCTCTATAATCAGTGTGATTTACTGATTTGCCTTCAGGATCAGGATCCATCTTGTAGTTAGTATTCATGGAAATTCTAACTGCATTGCAATTCTGTACACCATACTTTGCAATCAGATCTCTGGTGTATTTTGCTTGATTGATGAAGATTCCTTCCTTAGTTTGTTTCACCTGAAGTCCAAGAAAGAAATTCATCTCCCCCATCATTGACATCTCAAACTTTCCTTTCATTAGAGTGGAAAACTTCTCACACAACTAATGATTTGGAGAACCAAATATGATGTCATCCACATAAATCTGAACAAGTAAGATATATTTCCCATCTTCTATCCTGAACAAAGTTCTATCAATAGTTCCTTTGATAAAACCATGGTCAGTAAGAAACTGAGAAGGGGTATCATACCATGCTTTGGGTGCTTGCTTAAGACCATACAAGGCTTTCCTGAGCCTGTAAACTTGGTCATTCTGACAAAATCCTGGAGGTTGTTCCACATATACTTCCTCCTTAAGCACACCATTCAGAAATGCACTTTTCACATCCATCTGATAGACTGTGAATTTCATGTGGGCAGCATATGCAAGAAACAATCTGATGGCTTCTAGTCTTGCAACAGGTGCAAAGGTTTCATCATAATCCAAGCCTTCTTCTTGAGAATAACCTTGTGCAACTAACCTTGCCTTGTTTCTCACAATGTTGTTGTTTTCATATCTCTTGTTCTTGAACACCCACTTATTTCCAATCACATTATGTCTCTTAGGTCTGTCTGCTAGCTCCCAAACTTCATTTCTTGTGAACTGATTCAGTTCTTCTTGCATAGCAGTAATCCAGAATGAATCTTGTAGAGCTTCTTCAATCTCGAAGAGTTCTTTTTTCGGATAAGCAGTAAACAAAAAACACTTTCTCCATGGAACCTTCTTGTTTTAACTCCTTCTAATAGATCACCCACAATCTGACTTGTAGGATGACTATCCAACCATTTTCTCCTGGATGTTCCCCCTTCAGTAGTATCCTCAACATCAGAAATGTTAGGTTCAGGCAGTTTATCAAATTCAGGGAACAACAGAAAAGGAGAAATGGAATCATCTTCCTCGGGAAATTTATTCGAGAACATTGTCGAGACATTTGTTCCCCGCTGTTGATAGATTCGGTTTTGCCTCACCAATTTGACCACATCTTCATTGGCATTACATACCCGAGTCCTAATCGGTATATGTTCGATTGGTCAAAACAAGATGTGTTGGCTTTCCTTGATGGAGAATTTCCATCTTGAGTCTCACCATCCCGAGTTTTTCCATCCTGAACTTCTTTGTCTGAGTCTGATTCACTCCATTCATAGAAAGTGACTGAATTCTTCTTCTCGGGTTCAGAGGATTTTTTTTTTCGTGCTAAGTCCGGTGATTCTCTTGGTCGGGTTCTCTGAGTCATGTTCCCTGTTTCTTCCGAACACAAATAGATTCATCAAAAAAAAACATGAGGTGTTTCTTCCACAATAAGAGTCCTACAAAGAGTAAACTCAAGGCTTTCTTGACTTCGTAATATCCTAAGAATATCCCTTCATCGCCTTTATATCAAAAGTTTTCAAACCGATCTTTACCATTATTGTGTATGAAACACTTGCAACCAAACACACGAAAAAGAATAAACAAGAGGCTTCCTTTCATTCCACAAATTTCATAAGAGTTTTTCCTTGATTCTTGGTCAAGATGGATCCGTTTCGAGAGTAGCATGCGTTGTTGATAATTTTCAAATTTCAAAAATCTCTTAGAATATCGGCTTCAACAATCATTGTCCTTGCGAGCTTCTTTCAGAAGTTCTATTTCTTCTTTCAAAGAACACCATTACATTGTGGGGTCCTTGCGGTGATGTTTCATGAGCTATTCCATTTGTCTTTGCACAATAATCGATATAATATGATTGATAAATTCGATTCCTTTATCCGATCCGATTTTGACCACACTCGATTCTTTTCAATCTCGAAGTCTTTTCAATGAGTTCAGTAGCTTTTTTGTCGAGTCTCTTTCTTCTTCGAGTAAGAACAAGACCCATGTGTATCTAGAGTAGTCATCAACTACCACAAGTGTATATTTCCAGACATTAGTGCTTACAGGTGTCACTGGACCAAAGAGATCCATATGTAACAGTTGTAATATTCTGTCAGTAGAAACATCTACTTTGCTTTTGAATGATGCTCTGATTTGTTTTCCTTTCTGACAGGCATCACATACATGATCTTTACTGAACACCTCATTTGGTAACCCCCTCACAAGTGCTAATCTTGCAAGTTTGTTCAGGGTTTTGAAGTTTAAGTGATTCAGCCTTTTGTGCCACAACCAACTGGTATCAGTTGAACTTTTTGCAACCAAACATGTATCTTTAGGAGTTGAACTCCAATCAAGAAGATACACATTTCCCTTTCTAGTACCCGGGCCAAGAAAATTTTATGTGAAGCATTGTCTTTCACATAACATAAGTTCTTTGAGAACTCAACACTGAATCCTTTGTCACAGAATTGGCTGATAGAAAGCAAGTTATGCTTTAAACCAGACACAAATAAAACACCATGGATATGAACAGAATCAACTTCAAGAGTTCCATATCCTCCAGTTTGTCCTTTTGAGTTGTCTCCAAATGTGATTTGAGGGCCTTTTTGCTCAACATAGTCAGTGAGTAATTGCTTATATCCTGTCATATGTCTTGAACATCCACTGTCCAGAAACCATACAGCAGGAGCCAATTCATTTCCACTCATCGGGGACATGTTGTTTCTTTCTCATTTCATGCCCTTTTCCTTCACCAAAAAATAGATCAGTTCTTAGGTACCCATTTGGTGTAAGGTCCTACCAAAGTTAGTTACCCTTTTGGAACCCAAATCTGCCTGATAACTCTAATTACTTTAGAGTGGCTGATTTGTCTTCCATAAACATCTACATACACATTCACCACCCTAGGTGCCTTGGCAGTACCCTGTGTATGAGTGACAGTCTTAGCATGAACATGAGTCTTAGAGTTCTTCTTGGGTTCAGGCCTTTTGTTCAAGTGCTTTGGCTTTGGTGCAGCTGGTCTCTGTCTCTGCTGACTTGGGTTCAGGAAACCTTTACCCTTAGGCA
Organism: Stenogyne calaminthoides; assembly: GCA_037126765.1. NCBI lineage: Eukaryota > Viridiplantae > Streptophyta > Magnoliopsida > Lamiales > Lamiaceae > Stenogyne > Stenogyne calaminthoides. The sequence continues at coordinate 44,886,107 of JBBCBC010000006.1, forward strand.
AGTGGGGTTTAGGTTGCCTGTACTGAAATTGTGGTCTTTCTGTAATCTGAGGACTTGGTCTTTTCAGTTGAGAATATCTCTGCTGAGTGTTTCTCTTCTGAAAAATCCTCTGATGGTTCAGTGCAGATTTCTTCAGGTTGGTATTCTTAGCCTTAGGCTTTGAAGTACTCGCCTGAAAATTTCCTACTGAGTGTTCAGGTTTTCTAGCATTTTCCTGAGGTTTGGGCTTTCTTCCCTCAACCTTCAGTTTTCCTGAAACCATAGGTCCTTTACCCTTGTCTAAAACTCTGGGTTGTTCTTCAGTAAGAGATGCCACTGGTTTAACAAATACAGTCTTGGTGCTACTAGAAGCAGCATTCAGAAGACCTTGTGAGGTTCCCCCTGGATTATATCCCAATCCAGCCTTTATAGTTGCAGGTCTTTGATAACTCTGAATTTCACCTATTACTTTAGATGCATAATTCAGTAGAGTTAACTTTCTCTGCGCACTATCCTCACATTTCTTTAGAGTCTCATGCTTCTCAAAGAGGTCATTGAACTCAGTTCTGATAAACTGAATCTCTTAAGTGGATTTCTCTAATTTTCCATTCAGGATTTCTATCACTTTCTCTTTCTCTGAGAGTTGTACTTTCAGAACATCTAGTTCATCAGTAGTTCCCATCAATTGAGAAGTGATCTCAGCATTTTTAGAGTCTTTCCACTTCAGATTCTCAGCAGTCAGTTCCTTGTTCTGCTCTTGAGTTTCTGTGAGCAGTTCTTGTAACACAGAATAGTCCTTCATAAGATTCTCAAAAGAGCCCATCAGGTCAAAGTTACTGGTTACAGTTGAACTTGAGAACTCATGTTCTTGTGTAGGAGCAACAACAGAGATAGAAGAATTTACCTCCTCCATGGCAACAAGGCAGACATCATCACTGTCACTATCTGAGAATATCTCATCTGAAGAACTGGATCCTTCTTCAGATTGTTCTTCTTCCTCAGCAATCATAGTCTTTTTGCTGGAGATCTTCTTGTCTCTCTTGGCTTGTCTTTCCTTTCTTTCTTTAGCACTCAGCTCAGGACAGTCATATTGGAAGTGACCTTTCTTCTGACAGTTGTAGCATATGTTGGTATCATCATCCTGATCACTTTCCTCCTTGGTCTTGGAGTCCTTTTTGGATGAGGATCCTTCAGCTTTCTGGTCCTTCCTTTTCTCAGTGGATCTGTCCTCAGCTTCTGAGTTTCTCTTGTACCTGTGATTCCTGTAGTATTTCTTATATTTTTCATATCTTCTATTAAGTCTTTCAAACCTCCTTGTCATCAGTACTAGCTTATCCTCCTGCTCATCCTGATTTTTGGCAAGTGAGTTCTCAGATTCTCTAGATTTACAGGATTTCTCTTTGGCTTTAAAGGCCACATTCTTGCTAGATGAAGAATCATCTTTGCTATCAGATTTCTTAGTTTTCTTGTCAATAACAAACTCATAAGCTTGCAGTTCAGATAAAACTTGTTGGTATGGCATGGAATCAATATTTTTTGTGTTTTCAATCACCACAACATGTATATCCCATTTCTTAGATAATCCTCTAAGAATTTTCAGTGCTACTTCTCTCTGTGGGTATCTTTTCCCAAGAGCATTCATATCATTCATAATGCTAGTGAATCTGACCTCAAGTTTGTCAATGGATTCACCATATTCCATTTCAAAGCTATCAAACTTTCCAATAGCAACATAAAGTTTGTTTTCCTTAATATGATTTGTGTCTTGACACATAACAACAAGTGTGTCCCATATTTCTTTTTGCGCTTTTTAAAGGAGAAATCATCCCTATAACACCATCATCAATAGTGCTATACAGAGTGTCTTTAGCAATGTAATCCAGATTGACTAACTTTCTCTCATCAGGAGTAAGTTGGTCATCAGGTTTTGGAAATTCATCTCTGGGTTCATTCCTCTCAAAGATCGATGAATTCCGGATTCACAACAAGATATTTTGAATGGTCCTTCAGAAACCACTCTCCATATTCTTTCATGTTTAGAATACAGATGAGTCTGCATTCTCAGTCTCCATAGGTCATAGCTCTCAACAGAGAACATAGGAAGTTTCTTAGAAGGCATAATGAATGAGCCTTGTAAGATATCAGCAATAAGATCTATTCAGTAGACCACCAAAGTCTTTCAGCAAATAGACTATGGCTACCAAAGCAAGTGGTCAAAATGAACCACCGCTCGATACCACTTGTTGGTCCTTGCAAAACGAAGTCTCACACGTGTATGGGGGGAAATACACGTGTTCAGTGATTTTTAAAACTTTTTCTTCACTGAGGTCAGATGGGTCAGGTTATCCTGATAATTTTGCCCTAAGAAGTACAAATCGCCCTGAGTCAAAGTTCATCGAGACAAAGGATCCCGGAAGCAATTTTGAAGCTTCAGATTAGCCCAATTGATCCCGAATTTATCGAGATCCCGAGAAGCTTGGATCGATAATTATCTTACCAACACTCGGAGAATTAGTTCGGGCTTTGGTAACTATCTGCTCTAGCTACTCAAGTGTGCGTAATGGTTCCTAAGTTTATACTGCTTTTTAATTTTGCTAAAAATCTTCTTCCTTTAATAAAACAAGAATTAAGGTCAGGATCAATTTGATGAAAGTTCAAAGGATTGGTTCCAACTCAATCTCGAAAAAATATGCTTTCAAAGGAAAATCATGCAATGTATATAATGCAAGATGTAAACCAAACAACACAAAGAATTATAGTGGTTCGTAGACTCAAGCTCCTACGCCCACTCTCTCTCGATCTTCGAGAGAAATTCCTTAACCACTTCCTAAATCTTTCAAAGCTAACTCAATCAGAGCTTACTCACTTTTCTACCTTGAGTTTTCTGGCTGACTCACTGCAGCTTACTAACTCAAACACACACAAGTGTTTAGACTACCACAAGTAGCTTACTAACTTCTTCTTTAGAGTTTTCCGTCGCCTCACCGCAGCCTTTACTAACTCTTTACAACTCTAACTCACCAACAAATCATACACACTCAAACTACCTTATCAAAGGGTTTGAGTTTAGGTTGGTTTCCAACTAGGGTGAGATATCCTTTAGAATAAGAACAAATGCAAAGGCTACGATATCTCTACTAAGCTTTGGATATTTCTATCAATCTAGGCTTAGTGAATGAGCTCTCTCCAATGTGAAACAATTGGGAAATTCTAGGGTTTTCGAAAGTGCTTCAATTTACAATAATCTGAACGAGCTCTTGAGTTGCTTTTGAAATTTCCGTAACCTTTCAATGTAGAAGGTCATTTGGTATTTATAGGCAACTTCTCCAAAGGTTACTCTTGAAAAACTATCCGTTGGAAGAGATATCATCAAGGGTTTTCTCTTCTGGTTATTGATGAACGACTATTTTAGGGTTTGAACACTCCCTTGCATGTTTTAGGAAATATGCAGCCAAGTAGCCAATCATCAACTTCTGTGAACTGGAAGGTATCAGCTCTGACATTTCTTCAGTGGGATGTCACTTTCAAAGGTCGATTCAAGATGATGTTGTTGCCTCCTCATTGGTTGAGATCTTTGTTTGAGCAGAGACAAACAAACGGCTCTTTTTCCTTGATCTGATACTTTCCTTAATGTTCACAAGTGTCTAACATTCTGTTTGTTTGTACTAGGAATGAACATAACGCTATTTCATAAGATAGTTGTTCAGGTCCTTTTGATCAAGATAAAAAAAAAATCTTGAGATCTTCGGTCTTCGTGATAATTCCGAGTCTTGATGTCTTCTCGAGTCTTCGAGAGTCTTCGAGTCAAAGATACTAAAATTTTTCTCGATCTATATCTCACGACTATACATGGTGCAAATAATCCTGAGTCCTAATATCTAATGAAACCTGATCCTGATTCTATTCTATCAAGATGTCCTGATACATGTCATACTCAGGGTTTTATGATCTAATCAAAACTTCTTTATTAAATTCATCTCCCAACACTTGGTTTATAAAATGAATCGATGCAATGCATGTCCTTTTTGAAACATCATTCGGTAATTTAAAGATCTAGTCCTTGTATATTAAAATTTTGAACATGATATTTTTTTTAATATAATTCAAATACTTGCATAAACTAGAGTATAAAATTGTATTTAACAAAAGAAGGGAGTGAACGTTACTCCTTGTGTTAGGAAAAACAGAGACGCTGCGCTTCGATCTTGAGTGCAAGAGTTTATGGTGAGAAATATTTTTTGTGATTTTCTTTGTGAAAAGAAAAGAAGGACCGGTTATTTTTTTAAAAGGATTGTGGGAGAAGGCTTTTAGTTGAGAAAATCATGGAATAAGAGAAAAATATGGGATTAAGTTGGGGCCAAAGTTTATCTGTACATCTTACTATTAAAAAAAATATATGAAAAGAAGAGATAATAATCGAATAAATAGAATGTATATATGTACAAGCTTTTAAGCTTAGCCGTGTAGCACATATCTAGATAAGTCATACATTTCTTTTTTTTTTAATAATTCTTTAATCTCAAATATATATATTGAACATATATATTTAATTATTCTCTTTTAATTCTTTTAAGAAATCTAATTTATAGCTTTCTTTTTAATAACGTATGGTGACTGAAAATCTTGGGTGTTACAATAAAATTATTGAACGGACGAATAAGGTAAGTGTGCATAAAATTGGTGGACGGCGGAAGTACTATTTAAGTTATTTCTGATTACTTTAAAGGTAAATTAGAGAAAGAAAAAAAAACACACACAATTAATTAACATCAAGAGTGCAAAATATTATTTAAGTTGCAAATAAAATGAAGAATCAAAATTACTTTAATGGATTAGTTTTCTACTTTCTATACTCGTATATAAGGACTAATCAATGTATTTTTTATTACGATTTTCAGTTCTTGTTTATCAAAACATATTGTTTGGTCAAATTACAGCATACACACATTATCGCATGTAAATTAATAAAATTCATTAAATTTTCATATCACCATACTTCAATCAATCAGCATAAACTTAACTCAAAGCAGCATAATTCAATCTTTTAATAAATAATTAATTTATCTCTCCTACACATATACAATCTATAACTTAACTCATTTTTTTTTATATTTTATCAACAACCCAAAACAATCTATAATAATTTTTCTTTTTTATTATTTAATAATTATATTTATTTATAATACTTTTATTATATTTATAAAGTGATATATTATATTATTTGATATTCAAAATTCATAATTATAATAAAGAAAAAGTATCATACACTTAAAATAAGTTACAATCTCAATAATAAAATTTAAAAAGAAAAAGTTATAATATGAGATTGTGATTCAAAATATATCAATATTAATCTTCATTTATAGAGAAAAATAAATAATTAATTTTGATATAATATACTTCATTTTTTTTAATAAACATAATATTCTACAACTAAAAATTCAAAAGTTATTCAATAAAAATCAAATTCACCAATGGTAAAACTTAAAAGGATAGATGGGACATGGACAAGGAGAAAGCATTTTGAACCGTGCCCAACTTCGGTTTGCTACACCGAACCGTTCGTCGAGTTTACTCTCAATATTGATTTTTTTTTTAAATTGTCCTTTAATTAAGAAAGGTTGTTGACGAACGCTGATACAGGTAGTCTAAATATAATTCCGCAAGATACCTCAGATAAAATACATTTAATGACATGTGGTGAGGGGAAATATGTATGTACTAGTCTATGGTCTCACGTATTACATGCGAGATTTTAAAAAAATTAAATTTAGATTAATTATCCTAAATTTTAATCTAATTAAATTATTTAATTTAATTATAATAATAGTTTTGCGTGTATGTGTAAAATATATTTCATTAAAGATAAATTATGTATTATTATTTTAAAGTAAATATCGAATAATAAAAAAAAATGGGTATCTTAATTAAGAAAATATTACGTTGAAAATCTTAATTTAAAATTCAAAATAATGAGAAAGTTGAAATTTGAAGTAGTTAAGATAATATCCATTTAATTAGAATAAAAAACATTATAAATAATGAGAAAAATAAAATTTTGAATTGTGAGAATTATGGAGTGCCACCTAGGAGAAATAAATTTCAGAAATAGATGTAAGGATATATATATATATATATATAATTCACTAATACTCCCTCCGTTCCCAGATGATTTGAACAGTTGACTTTTACACACATTTTTGCGAGTGAGTTTTGTATTAGTATTAGAAATGATAAATTGATTTTTAAGGGGGTATGATAGTTAAGGGCTCATCTATCATACTCCTCCTCAAAATTCATTTTATCTTCAATTAGTAATACAAAATTCGCTCGCAAAAATACGTTTAAAAATCAACTGTTCAAGTCATGTTGGGATGGAGGGAGTATAATATAAACACACAATTCAGAGAGACTATACCTGTGACTTAATAAAGATGATTTAACCCATAAATTATAATTAAAAAAATAGAAATGAAAAGGGGGGAAATCCCGAAACCATCGGAATGAGTGGTGTTGGGAATTGAACCAAAACGAATGGCGTTTTGGATTCCCAATCCACCAATCCCAACAGATTTCAGGCCTAAATCAGCCTCCATTTCACCTCTCATTAGCTACCAATACAATTGACTTATTGTTAGACAGAGTGAAAAGGGCAGAATTGGGATCTGTTTTGAAGGAGTGAAGCATTAGTGTCTGTGTTGCACGGGTGCGGGTGGTGCGGGTACGGGGTGCAGATACGATACGATTCGGGTGCGGAGATTCGTAGATTTTCAAATTTTTAGGATACGATACGATCAGGATAAGTCAATTTTTTTAATTTAATTATATATATCACCTGTAATAATATTAAAAAAATTACAACAATTATATATAACACATGTAATAATATCAAGATTATTTAAAACACAAGTATTAATATCAAGGAATTCATCCCATAAGTAACAAAACAACAATTAAATCAAATATCATTAACCTATATGTTGCGAGTCGTTTTATATGGAGAATATTATGTGGCTAATTCGATGACAACTCACAAACAAAATATGTACGTGTAAAATATACTGTAAATAACAGGAATTTGTTGACCCAGTTCATCAAGAAATGACTACTCTGGGGGCGTTCCAAGCCAGGGATGTAGTATTGCGAGTTTTACACGTACAATACATGATACATCTCATGATGATGAATCGCTATAAATGAAGATGATTTGGAGAGTAAGTATATGAGTGCTAGGGATTTTTGTGAGCTCTGGAATTTTTATGAACCTCACCACTCTGAGAAATTTTTTGTGAACCTGCCTCTTCTTCTTTTTTCTTCTATTTATAGTACTTTGACAAGCATGAGCTGGTTTGGCAAGCATGAGCTGGAGACTTCGGGCCTTGCAAGAACTCCTGTAATGCTGCCACGTTTCCAACTTCGTCTTCCTGGTTGATCTTTGCATTTGCTTGTCTATAAGGCACTCTTTTGGTCGTCCAAATCAATCTTTTGCTCGACTGAATGCTTTGTTCGCCCCTTCAACCACATCAATTTTATGTCGGAATACTGTCCTCATCGAACATGTCTGAGTCCTCAGGTTGTCTGAGCTCTCAGGTTATCTGAGCATCGAGCACGTCTGAGCCCTCAGGTTATCTGAGCATCGAGCATATCTGAACCTCCAGGTTGTCTGAGCCCTCAGGTTATCTGAGCCTTCAGGTTACTCAGGCTTACTGAGTTCAGTTCTTCTGAATTCGGACATCCTGACCCTGAGGTCACTTGACTCAGGCTATCTGATTTCTTCTTTCCTGATCTGATCAGCTTGACTGATCAGATCAACATCTTTTCAGGATCATACCTGTTTGCTCGGTAAGCTGGCGAACATACCTGTTTGCTCGGTAAGTGGGGAGCATACCTTTTTGCTCGGCGAGTTAGCGAACAGAACTCACTTTAGTCGACGAGCATGCTCGCTTGGTTGACAAGTGGCGAGCTGGCAAACAAACTTGTTTGGTCGGCAAGCAGCGAGCACACTTGTCCATCGAGCATGGTTATTTTAATAGTTGAATATTACACATGTCCCTTTGACGTGTTCGATTAATATTGTTAATTGTATCGAACATAACAATACCCTCCAGCCGGGTCGCTTTGTATTCATCATGGGGCCCGACTGTTATAATTTGATTGGGCCGACGTGAGCGTCGTTTCGTCTTCTGTGCCGGATTTTCAAAAATAAAAACCCGGTATCTATAAATACCTTATTTTACCGCCTCAATCTCTTTTCCTTCTTTTCATCTTCTTGTCTTTGTCTTCATACTCTTTTTCGTCTGAAACTTCCGGCAAGGGCATTATCATTTCGGCAAGGGATTTTATTCAGGTAACTATTGCATACTCTCTTTAATTCCGATTATGGCTTCTCGTTCAAATTCTTCTGCTTCAATAGAATCGGACCACCATAGTTTCTCCTCCCCTTCTTTTTGTACAATCCCCCGTAGCGATGCTAACGCGTCGGAAATGAATATCTCGGGTTCAAGGTCTCGTTGGCAAGTTTGGCAGCCGTTTGCCGTTCTTTCCTCAGATTCCGATGATGCCCTAAATGAATTAGATAGAGATTTAGCTCGTACCAATTTTTTGGATGATTCGAGTGAGGATTCTTTGCCCCAACCCCAAATTAGGTCTAGGGTTGTAAATAGGGATGATGATAATGTGAGGGAGGAAACTCTGATGGTTGAGAATGTTGATGAGTCGAACAGAGGATTCGACGGCGAGCAGAACACGGAGCTCGATATCCCTGTTGGTCTTCCTCATAGCCCAATATATAGCGAGTATAATGCTCGTTATAATTTTGATTGGCCCGAACAACCTCATAGGACTAGGGTTGAGAATGAGTACACGGCGAGCAAGATTGCGAGCGTAATTGATGTAGATATGCTCGCCCAATTGTATAGGAATTATGAAACTCCAAAAGATGTATTTTTTTGGGCACCTGGTCCCGATGAGCGAAAGCGCACCAACCTCCCCGAGGGTTGTCTTCTTTGTGAATTTAGACACGATAAGCGGGCCTTCGATTCCCACTTCATCCCAGCTATCACTTTCGCTTGCTCGTAGAATGGAACATTACCATTACGCAAATTGAAGTCGAATGGGTGGCACATGATTATGAGCTTTTGACTTTGTTCGCAAAATGAAGCCCGATATTATCCCACAAAGAAATTGAACTCTCACGACTAGTGCATTTGACCCGGCCCCAAGGGCTTAAAATGGATGGTTGTTCATCTTGCAGCAAATGCTAAGTGCAAGGTTATTGAGGATGAGCGAACAAAATTAGTGATTGGAAGGAAAAATTCTGGTTCGTTGGGGGCGATTGGAAGAGCCCGACTTCTGGATGCGAACCAGATGCTCGCTTAGATATCCCCACAGATTTTGGGGTTTGCCGAAATAAGTATTTTTGTGTCTTTTGCTCTTCAGCTTGAACTGATTTTAACTTATTCTCGATTTCAGAATTCCAAACTGCGACGACAAAGAGACCCGGTGACGGCTATTTTAGCAAAGATCCGCAAATCGATCTCGAGCCTCACTCAGAACGATCTGTGAAGACTTTGAATACCGCGGATCAAAGGAAAAAAAGAGGCTTGTACGTGCCCCCTCACCATCTTGTTTAATCCCGCTGGTAAGGATTGTTTTTTATATTTGCAAATGTGTTGTACCTTTTGTTCGCTGTTTCTCTTTCTTTGTAATGAATTGTTTTGTCTATAGCTTCCCTGCCATCATTGTTGCTGTGAGTACATCCGAGCATACTGAAATGGCTCGAACAAAAAGACCTCAAGAGCTTGCTCGAATTCAAGCCGAGCGGGATGCTCAGCGAGCAAATCGAGGAGAGGCAAGCAGAGGTGAGAAAGGCGAGCCGACCAGCCGCCTGAACCAGGAGAGTCAAGTCGGCCGAAGAGGATAACTCATTCGGCCGAGCAAGGGGCGAGCGAACAAGCTCCGTCTCCAAAAAGACCAAGGAGGGTGGCTGACGAGCAGGGGGCGAGCGACCAGGGTCAGACGAGCATCGATGCCATTGGGGAGACCCCCACTGCTGAGGTGATCAGAATGGCCGCCTCCGTGGTCGGTCCGATCGCGCAAATCGTCTAAATGGAGGTCGGTACATCTTCCCCACCTCATGCAGGACCCCGAACTTGGACCACTTTGAACCCTCAGCTCCGGTCCCCCGAGGATAAATCATTTTTGGGATGGGACCGGCTCGGGCTAACAGTACATTTGTTCTCTTTATTGGAGTATTTCTTTTTTCATTGATTTTGGTCGCTTTGTCATGTTTGTTTGCTCGGGTGTACATGCAGGTTGAGCAAATTGGCGCCTTTGATGACATAATTGAAAAATTACTACTGCTCACCAAGTGTTCTCAAAGTTCCTGGCATTCCCGAGCATGTTCAGAAGGCATGCGAGACCCCTATACGAGCATGGACTACTGAGCTTGAAGAGGCCACCAAGGGTCCAACACCTTTGGAAACCATGCGACTTGGCCTAGTGCATCGGGGCCAATCTTTGGTTCTCCTTGAGAAAGCTTATGTGGAGTCCGCCAATCTTCATGCCAACTACTTGGCTCTCATCAGAAGTTTTGAAGAAAAGGTGAACGAGCTGAGCAAAACTCAAGATGAAGCGAGGTTGGCTCAGGGACAGATATCCTCGGCTCAAGCAGAGGCTCGCAAGGCTCAAGAGGATGCTCGCCAAGCTCGGGAAGATGCTCGCCAGGCGAGGGAGGACCTAGGCCTTGCTCAGGAGGAGGTGGTTGGCATAAGGAGAGTTCAGAATGAAATGAATGTCGAGCTTCGTAAACTCAAAACTGACATCGAGGTCATGGAATGCGAGAAGAATTTACTCGGCCAACAACTCGTCATTGCTGAAGAGACCAACACTCGTTTGGGTCTCGAAAATTTGAAGTTGCACAGTGAGGAGTATGTTGATTCCATGTCGAACTTCTCTTACATATGTGCTTTTGCCGATGCCATCCGTTCTGCTCGACACACGCTCACTGCCGAACAAATTACCCCGCTCATATCCCATTCTCAGAAGTACCTGATCGACAACCCCCCAGATCGCAACCTTCTGATATCTGATTTGAACGATCTGTGCGACTTCTCCAAACTTCCTGAAGGGATCGAGATCGATGATCCTATTTTGGATGAGGAAGATGGCTCGGATGCGGACATTGTTGATCAGGTGCAGAACGAACAAAGGGGACCTCCTGAAAATGAGCAAAGTGCACTACCTGGTGAGCAGATTAGGCCTGACAATGCTGGAGGAGCTGTTCCTGAAGGGGCCGAGCAGATGGGGCATGATTTGTTCGATACATCGCTTCCGCCCACCCCCAACAACAAATTTGTTCCTTAGTGTAATTTTTGCTTTGCTGAAAAATTGTTGTGTAATCTTTGTCTTCTTCTTTCTTGCTCGAACAATTTCTTTTGAACTTGTGTAATTTTTTGCCTTCTTCTCTCTTGTTCGAACAATTTCAAAGTTGAATGATAGAATTTGCTTATTGAACAATTTCCTCTAACCTGATCGTTGAGGATGAATGTTGTTGCTGATGAATGACTGATGCTTGTGTTGCTTGATGTTCGCTTTGCTTTCTAGTTTATGCCTCTTTTCTTCTGAATGAATTCGAACATTATTTTTGTCTATGTTCCCTCCTGACTTCTTTCGTTTTTGATTGTCTTATTGAGGTGCAATCGGTTGATCATCTTATTTAGCTGCGACCAGATGGGTTAACTTATATGCAACCCCCCCTTTCTTATTTCGCGATCGTCTTATTTAGGCGCGATCACTTCGTACTTGGGTCGTCTTATTTAGGTGCGACCCCGCACTCATCACTCGCTTTTGCTAAGGGTATCTGTAAGTACGAGTCGTCTTTTGCGACTGCGTACCCATTACTCGCTTTTTGCTGCGGGTATCTGAGTACGAACTGGTTCGTCAGGTGAATATAAACTTTGGCTCGTTCGTCTTTGTTAAGATTCATCCGGCTTTTTAGTCGCGACCTCTGATAGGCTTCAACTAGAAAATCTTAACAAACAAAAATGTTTTTGCAACACGTTGTATTCTATTACAACCTTTACATTTGAAGAAGACTGTCTATTACACATAACTATAGACATCAGACTATGGTTTTGAATTTAAACCTTGTCTTGAATAGACATGAGATGGCCTCATCTCGACCGTGGAATTGATGTTGACAAGCACGAGGCGGATCAGCCTGTCTACCCTCCTTTAAGTAACATGCTCAAGCGGCGAAGAAGATAAGCGTTTGTCCCTCCCCGGACAAGTTGTGATTATCTTGGAGCATGATATGAGCATGTGGCGAAACACTTTGCTCACGCCTTATATCGTGCATGAGAAAAATCCTCTGCTCGCACCATTCCGTCCCCTTCAGTAGATGCCTGAGCATCAGCATCCGCATGTTGTTTCGAGCGAATACCACGACATCCCTCCGCTTCGGAGGAGATTTTGGGGATGCGTAGGGGACTAGTGATTTACTACTGCATAAGCAGTGAGTAACGTGGAGTGGCAACCATGACTCTGCTGAGCATCTTGAGTCCGTAACGAGCGTCAACTTGTGCTCGGAGTGTCTCATGGGGTATAAAGCTACGTCTTAGGACAAGTGCTAGGACAGATGCTCAATTCAGCAGAATGATAGCTGAATCGAGTGATGGATACTTCATCTGGAGGCATACTGAACCAACTTTCTTCCGATAACTGTAGTATTTTTTTTTTTTTATCTGTTTTTCTCTACTTTCTTCAGCTATCAATATGCCTATTTATAGTACTATCCCAAGCTGGTGCTGGCATAGCTAGTTGGTGCTGGCCTTCTTGCTTTAACTCCTCCTTTTGACATTTGTCCGCTTTAAATCTCCTTTTGACATCTGTCCGGTTTTTTTCCAGTTCTTATTCAAGGATTGACACGTTTCTTTTTTGGTTGCCACCACTTCTCAACTTGTTTTGACACGTATCTTCTATCTTTTAATAGTGCTGGCCAGAATTTCTTCTAGAAGATTTGTGTCGAACACGGTGTGTTCTTCCTTCATGATTGTCCTACTCGTCTTAGGTGAATGGCTGATTATGTTCGGCCATTTGTGCTCGTCGTTACTGAAAATATTTTTTCAAATTTGACGCATTCCACGAGTAGGACAATGGGACTCCATTCAGGTCTTCCAAATCATATGCCCCATTCAACAAACGTTCTGTAACTCTAAATGGACCTTCCCATGCTCGGCCGAGCACACCACCTGATACCCCCGTTGCTCGTCATAAAACAAGCTCGCCCACATTAAACCTGCATGTTCGGACTTTGGAGTTATAGAACTTTTCTGATCTTTTTTTGTACATGGCGTTCTTGAAATCAGCCTCCGTCCTTCTTTCTTCTAACAGGTCTGCATTCAGGGCGAGCGCCTTGTCATTGATGTGCTCTCCAAAAGTCATTGTCCGATGACTCGGAATCTTGATTTATGTGGGTATAACAGCTTCCGCACCAAATGCCAGGGCAAACAGGGTTTTTGCAGTTGATGTTCTAAAAGTAGTTCGATAGGCCCATAATATTTCGGGCAACTCTTCAAATTTCCTCCCCTTGAATTATCAAGTCCGCCTTGAGGTATGCTTGATAATTTTATTAACGGCTTCAACTTGTCCGTTTGACTGGGGATAATACAGAGTTGAGTAATGCTTTTTAATGCCCCAGCGAGCACAATTTTGTCAGAATTCACTTCCATCGAATTGTTTGCCATTATCCGTTACCAATGATTGGGGAAGCCCAAAACGACAAATGATATTTTTCCAAACAAAGTTCCACATTCTTTGTTCGGTGGCTTTAATAATAGCTTCGGCCTCCGCCCATTTAGTATAGTAATCAACGGCAACCACAGTATATTTTACTCCCGATGTGCCAGTAGGAAATGGGCCAATCAAATCGATTCCCCATTTAGCAAATGGCCATGGGTCAGAACCCGACACTAGTTCTTCAAAAAATTATGAATAAGTGGGGCATGTACCGCACTTGTGACACGCCACGAGCATCTGTGATAATCTTTTTGAGGGTCGGCCAAGAATAACCTTATCGATAATTTTATGTGCGGGATCTAGCCCACTGCATGGTTTTTCGTGATACTCCATCATGAATCTGCTCCAGAATTATATGACTCTCTTCAGGAGTAATACACTTCAATAGTGGAAGTGAGAAACTTCTTTTGTATAAATGCTCGTTTAAGATAGTATAACGAGCAGATTGTAATCTGAGGCGAGTAGCTTGTGCCTTATTCTCAGGGAGAAGTCCTTTTTGTAAGTAATTTAAAATTGGAGTCATCCAGGTTTCTTGCTCGCCTGTTACATGGGCGACCATAACTCTGGGAACTGATGGCGAACAAGTTGTGATGACCACAATGTCCGTCGTGTTCATCACTCCTTCTGGTGTTGCCAGGCATGCCAAGGCATCAGCGAACGAATTACCCAATCGTGGTAATTGTTCTATGTAAACTTGTTTGAATTGTTCAAGCAACTCCTTTGCTAGTTGCTGATATTGTGCCATCTATTCGCCTCGGGCCTCATACTCGTCTGTTACTTGGTATACGATTATCTGAGAATCGTTGTAAATCATCAGCCTCTAAATTCCCATTGTCATAGCCATGTGTAACCCAACGATCAAAGCTTCGTACTCGACTTCATTATTTGTGGCTGGGAAATCAAAACGGATGGCTGTTGTGAAAGTTTGTCGAGTTGGGCTGATGAGAACCACTCCTGCTCCGGCTCTTGAACTTGTTGATGAGCCATCTACATACATATGCCATGGTTGGTCGACAGCTCTTTCAGGCATTTGTGGATATGTCAACTCGACCATGAAATCGGCCATAGCTTGGCCCTTCATTGCTGTTCGCGGGGCGAACGTAATGCCAAATTGGCCTAACTCCACCGCCCACTTGAGTAATCTGCCCGCAGTGTCTGGTCGGTGGAGGACTTGTCTCAATGGGAATGTGGTTAATACCTCGATTGAGTGATCGAAAAAGTATGGTCGTAGTTTTTGAACACTCATAACGAGAGCATATGCTTCATTTTTTCGATGGTGGGTACGGAGCTTTTTGAGCACCTGGCTTACATAGTGATCGGGCAAGTGTGTCGTCCCCTCGACCCGAATGAGCACAGTGCTAATTGCATGCTCGGATGCGAAGAAGATCTGACGAAAGTTGTTACGCTCGAACAAAGCTTAGACAATGTTTGAGTATCTGCAAGGTACTGCTTTAATGACTAGAATGCATTTTAGCAATGCTCTGTCCACTGGAATTTCCCTTTCTTTAAAGCTTCGAAGAAAGGTTTGCATTTGTCCCCAGTTCGTGATATAAATCGACTTACGGAAGCCAAACGTCCGGTTAATTTTTGGACCTCTTTCACACTCCTGGGGGCCTGCATGTCGAGCATAGCTTGAATCTTTGATGTGTTCGCTTCAATCCCCCGTTGACTGACCATATGTCCTAGGAATTTTCCTGAGTGAACCCCAAAGCTGCATTTCTTCGGATTTAGCTTCATGTTGTACTCCCTGAGAATATCAAACGTTTGTGCGAGGTGGGTGATGTGGTCTTTCTTGTGTTCGCTTTTTACCACAATGCCATCAATATACACCTCAATTGTTCGGCCGATGTGTTCGCCGAACATTTTGTTCACCAAACGTTGATATGTTGCTCCGGCATTCTTTAATCCGAATGGCATGCGTTGCCAACAATACATATTCTTTTCACTGCAGAATGCCGTATTCTTTTGATCGTCCGGATGCATGGGTATTTGGTGATAGCCAGCAAAAGCATCCATAAAGGTCATGAGCTCATGGCCTGCTGTATTATCGACCAAATAATCGATATGTGGCATCGGGAAATTATCTTTCGGGCATGCCTTGTTCAAATCAGTGAAATCAATACATAGTCTCCAAGTTCCATTAGACTTGCGGACGAGCACAGGGTTCGCAAGCCATCTTGGGCATTTTACTTCTCGAAAATCAGTTTATTGTCGAGCAACATTTTGATTTCACTATTCATAGCTTCATACTTCTCCGGACTGAACTTTCTGCGTTTTTGGATTACTGGAGTTTGTGTTGGATCAAGGTTGAGGGAGTGACATGCATGTTTTGGATCAATGCCAACCATGTTCTCGTGCTACCAAGCGAACACATCTAAATTTGCTTGAAGATATGCAATCATTTATGTTCGGAATGGTTCCGGTAATTCCGAACCAATGAATACTTCTAATTCTGGTATGTTCGGGTCAATATTGATAGAATCCAGTTGCTCGACAGGTGTTGCTCACTTTCTTTTTTGCTTCCACCGAGGATCTTCAATCGATCCCCGGTGTTCGTCATCTACCTCCATAGGTTCAAAACCTACACGAGGTTCTAGGTCCGGTAGCTCGTTTGGCGGATCAATGTTCATTAAATCTGGGAGATCTGGGACATGAGTCACCATCCAGGATTTTGTGTTCGCGCATGGAGGTGTGCTCGTCAAAGGGTATTTTGGCAACGTATTTGCCTGTTGGCTCGACTCTCCGATCTCCCATGTTTGCTTCATCATGTTAACGATATTTTGCTTTTCTGGTACACATGATAGCAAACAATCTCGAGCTTTTTTCTGGTCGCCCTTTACGCTACCCGTTCCATCTTGAGTTGGAAACTTAACACAGTAATAATAAGTCAAACAGGCAGCTTTAAATTCCTGAATAAATGGGCGACCTAGAAACCCGTTATAAGTAGACGGAGCATCGACGATTACAAAATTTAGCATTCTAGTTCGTCGGATCTCCAGATTTAAAGTTGATTCTAACTCGACTCCTAACCTGATCATACCATAGGGTCGGGTTACAGATTCCCCGAAACCCATGATGGTGTGATCACATGGTTCTATGTAGCTACTCAAGTCCCCAACTTGCTTCTCCATTTGGTGCTGAGTGTCGACGAACAAAATGTTCGCATATGCTCCGGTATCAACCAGGAGGCGGTGCACCTTCAAACTGAGAAGTCGAGCACTGATGGTTATAGAGTCATTGTGGGGGGTGATTATGCCGTCGAGATCGTCTTCGGAAAATATGATTTGGCGAGAGGGTGGCGTGCTAGCTGATGTGCTCGCCACCTTCATCTGATGGATGCTTTGCATGGCACGCATCTCCATCTTCTTTCGTCTGTTCGATAATGTCGGTGCCTGATAGCATCCACCCACTAGACCATAATCAGGACGTATCATGTGGATTTCTTGACTTTCTCGACCTCTACCCATAGTAGGAGCCCCTCTTTTGGGTAATTCAGACCTCTTACGGGATTGCTCGGGATCACTGTCAGATGTTTCTTCGGCCTTTCGCTTACCCCTACGATCTCCTTTTTTTCTGTTCGGGAGTCTCTGCCCGCTGGCTTTTTGAGGAACTGGGTAAGACGATTTTCTTCATATAACTTCCAAAGTTGACGAAGTAAATCGTGACAATCTTCTGTATTATGTCCGATGTACTCGTGATAATTACAATATTTGGAAGCATTAAGCCGATTCTTATACATTATGATTCTTCGTGGCCTATCCAACATGTCCCGATCTTTGATTTGATTAAAAATTGTTTCTGCTGAAACGCCCAGAAGACTTCGTAGGGCGTTTGCTTCTGCTCTTTCTTCGAATGGTTTGAAAGACCCTGGTGGTTTATACCCCCCCTCATTCATCACTTTTTTACCAAAAACTTTCTTTGTTGTTGTTTCCTGACCCAATCGTGATTGGGCGAGCAGATCCTGCATGGCTATGATCTTGGCTGCTCGCTCTCGGAATTCGGAATATGTGTTCGGCCAATCCTGATCCATGGCTTTCCACATATCCGTATTCAGGGTCAGACCTCCGACCACCGTGAGGATCTTGGCATCCTCTTCAACTGGGGCTCCATCATACAAACATTTATCAAATCTTTCGATGTATGCTCGATCTGACTCACCCTTTAATTGGGAGAAATGCGCCCACCTTTGTTTTGGTGCTGGGCGAGCACACATGGATGAGAAATGGGACAGGAATTTCTGTCCCATCTGAGCGAAAGATGTGATGGACGCAACGGGCAAAGTAGAGAACCATCTATGTGCTCGATCACCCAAAGTCATGGGGAATGATCGGTACTGAGTCGCGTCGGTGGCGCCCATGGCGATCATAAAGTCTGAGTATTTGCTGAGATAAACATGTGGGTCAGACTCAGCATCGAACATGGGGATTAGTGGTCGGATCTTCGCCACTTTCTCTTGTATTTCGGCTGTCATGATTGCCAGTGTTAGTGGCGAGCAAGGTATTGTGCTCGCCCGAGGGAGTCCTTTAGTTGCGGCCAGGTCGGCCTGTAAGCCTTCGATGGCTTTCTGCATTTCCGCAAATTTTGTGGAACTGACAGACTTGGATCGGGGCTGTGTCCCATCATGAGGACCCAGTGGGTCATGCTCGTGATGGGGCAGTCCCCATTTCCAAGTTCGTCCTTGACTACCCAATCGATGATGGATAGACAATTTAGTTCCAGCTGATTTTTGTTCGGGATGCAGACGATCATAAGGATCTGAGGGAGCGGGCATGTTTATCAGTTGTTCCCTCCCGGGATCCTGTCGCCTATAATTGCCGATTCGGTCTTTGACGGAAAGTCTCAAACGTCCAAACGCTGATGGTCTGGACCCTTGAGGCAGTTCGTCATTCGACATATCATCTGCCTTTTTATTAGCCCGCTTCCGTGCAGCTTTTATCTTAACTTGCTCGCTATCAGGTGTATGCGAGTGTCGATCATCATCATCTTGAGTTTTTAACTTGGCCAACTCTTTTTCGGCCCTCTCTTTCTGTGCTCGTAGCAAGAAAGTGATGGCCTTTGTTGTGGTCGTCGGATCGTTGGCAATATCTTCAAGATTGATGGTCTCCACTGTCTGATCTTTGTGAGGCTAACGCTGAGCCTCTTTTCATTCGTGAGGTCGGCTTTGTCCCGACCTCTCTGTTTGAGTATTCCTAGATTGAGGCATTATATTTCTTTTTTTGCCTCGGCTATCTACGGGATTGTGTATGGGTTGGTTTTTTGGTACCCTCCTTCTAGCTCCAATTGTTGCGAGTCGTTTTATATGGAGAATATTATGTGGCTAATTCGTTGACAACTCACAAACAAAATATGTACGTGTAAAATATATTGTAAATAACAGGAATTTGTTGACCCAGTTCATCAAGAAATGACTACTCTGGGGGCGTTCCAAGCCAGGGATGTAGTATTGCGAGTTTTACACGTACAATACATGATACATCTCATGAAGATGAATCGCTATAAATGAAGATGATTTGGAGAGTAAGTATATGAGTGCTAGGGATTTTTGTGAGCTCTTGAATTTTTCTGAACCTCACCACTATGGGAAATTTTTTGTGAACCTGTCTCTTCTTCTTTTTTCTTCTATTTATAGTACTTTGACAAGCATGAGCTGGTTTGGCAAGCATGAGCTGGAGACTTCGGGCCTTGCAAGAACTCATGTAATGCTGCCACGTTTCCAACTTCGTCTTCCTGGTTGATCTTTGCATTTGCTTGTCTATAAGGCACTCTTTTGGTCGACCAAATCAATCTTTTGCTCGATTGAATGCCTTGTTCGCCCCTTCAACCACATCAATTTTATGTCGGAATACTGTCCTCATCGAACATGTCTGAGTCCTCAGGTTGTCTAAGCTCTCAGGTTATCTCCCGAGCATCGAAAGCACGCCCGAGCCCTCGGAGTTATCCGAATCGAGCATATCTGAACCTTCAGGTTATCTCGAGCCCTCGAGTTATCCGAGTCCTCGAGTTATCTTCCTCGAAGTTATCCGAGCCTTAGTTACTCGGGCTTCTTGAAGTTCGATTCTTCCGAATTCGGACATCCCGACCACGAGGTCACTTGACTCAAAGCTATCGATTTCTTCTTTCCCGATCGATCGACTTTTGATCGATAAGATCAACATCTTTTCAGGATCGTACCTGTTTGCTCGGTAAGCTGGCGAACATACCTGTTTGCTCGGTAAGTGGGGAGCATACCTTTTTTGCTCGGTGAGTTAGCGAACATAACTCACTTTAAGTCGTGAAAGCATGCTCGCTTGGTTGACAAGTGGCGAGCTGGGGAACAAACTTGTTTGGTCGGCAAGCGGCGAGCACACTTGTCCATCGAGCATGGTTATTTTAATAGTTGAATATTACACGTGTCCTTTTGACGTGTTCGATTAATATTGTTAATTGTATCAAACACAACACTATACAAGTCATAAATCATAATAAAAGATTAATAAATTTTAATAGTTAATAAGTTTTAGAGTGTGTCCTTCAAATTATTAGTAAGTTTTTATTTTTTACAAAAAAAAAACCCAAAATTTAATAAATTTTACTAAAAAATCCTAATACGATTCGAATCGCCAGATCCTCGAATGCAATACGCCGTGATCCGATAATAAAAAAAAATTGGGATTCGCCACGTGGCGAATCGGGTGCGAATTCCGGACAAATCCCACCCAAATTGCACCCCAGACGAATCCGATACCGCATACTGTTAATTTTTGAAGAATCCGTGCATTAAGAGATTAGTGTATAGAGAGAGAGGAGTGCCAACAGCATTGATGCGAGTGGATAAGATCATGTATGGATTTGTTGGTTGCGTTGTCAATCGTAGATATATATTATTAGTACTATTTATTTTATTTGAGGAGGTGACGATATATTATTGAATAACATAACTTGTTATACCTAGGTTGTATGTGGTTGAACCAATGCCGTTTGTATTACATGTAAGGTAACTTGTCTTTTCTTTTCAAGAATACAATATTTTAATGTACCGGCTGCTAAGTAAGCCCCTCATCCATTCTATACAATCCAACTCAAGAATTTGTCGGCTAGATATCCCATAAAACTTGTTTATGAAATTTATATTATTATATATTTTTAAATTAATATTATAATATTTAACAGTTGAGGCACACTTGCATGAGACCGTCTCATGATGAGACGAGACATAAATTGAACATTAGAGCTTTAACACTTTGAGGGAAGTGAGTGAGATTTGTGTTAGGTTGTACCCCGTCTCATAAATGAGACCATCGCATATGAGTTTTTTGTCTTATCAATCAATATTATTATACTTATAAATTAATATTATAGCATTAAATTACATATGTATTAGTTTATAAGAGTAATTATATCAGTTTACAAGTATAATAGTATCAATTTCATAGCATGAACAAGTTTACACGAGAGTTTGAGATTTATTAGATTAAAATATTCCTATATTAAAGGTAATTTTTAGTATGAGACCATTCTAGCATAAATTAATATTTATTTTTTTAAAATATTAAAGCGAAATTCTCAAATTATATTACGTCTCGTGAAACTTTCTCATCAGGATGAGGCAAGACCTACTACGATATATTAAAAGTTTATGTTAGGTGTTACCCATTGTGACACTAGATATATAAATGACAAAAACTTATATAGACACGGTTAATACTATGAACTTCGGTTATTTAAGATCATTGTTACATATAAAAATATCATCATTATTATGTATAAAAATTATCATTTATTATGAACATAAACAATCACTGTTTAGAAAATGCTTTATATTTTTAAACAGTGAAAGTTTTTGTGCATAACAGTGATAGTTTTTACACATAACAGTAATAGAATTCATGTGTGAACCTGGTTCACATGAGTGTTACTCTATATAAATATACGTAGATATAACTAATATAATGCTGAAGAATCAACGATGTCCTCAGTGTAATGTTGAATGCAAATTAATCCTTAATCTAAAAAAATACCCGTCTATTCAATTGACGTTTTCTTTCTGTATCTCCTTCCCCTTAGCTTTTCCGTTGAGTTTCTAATTTTTTGTATAAATGTATATGATCACAAAATCCAAAAATGAAAGAGTTGAAAAGGCAAAAGGTAAAAATCAAAAGAGACATAAAAATCAAAAAATCCAAATATCATTCATTTTACAATACAATTTGTTTTAGACTCCAAAATAGTAGTAATTAATTAAGTCAATCTTGTATCATCATCCTGCCTCCATTGATGAAAATTGTCAATACATCACAAACATAAAATTAATATATCAATTTGGCGTCCCGATGCACGAAAAAGCGTGAACAATACAAAATAAATTTCTCAAATCTTCGTTGATTTCCATATGAATATCGGCAATGAGGAAAATACGAGGAAATCTCGATAAACTTTAAATTTTAATTCATAAACAACTCAATGAAAAGATTACAGGACTGACTTTTAAATAAAAAAACTCAAACACTAATTACGAAAATATAATATATACTATTACTAATAAATTAAATTGATTACATTAATTATTAATTTCCTAATCAAATCGTAGTTATAATCTATCAAGATCGCCATCACGATTTCATTCTCCATCATTCTCTCCCTCTCTCTTTGAAACGATTCGTCCTCAAATTGAAACCGATCTCATTTTCATAGGGATTAAAGAATGCCACCAAGTAATGATCTCATCTGCCATTTGGGTATGGCTCAAAACTTTGAGGCAGTACGATGTGTCGGGAAATTTAGAGTTTTGATGAAAGTTCAAAAACACTTGTAATAGGACAAGTCAGAACCTGTTAGCTGACTGATAAGCTAGATATCGGGTTAGGATGACCAGTTGATAATTATTGTATAGAACAACTGATGTAATAGATAGGTCACATATTGAGGGGGAAGTCAATAAAGTCTTGAAGAAGATTAGATCAGACCATTAGTCAGATGATCAGGTGAAGAAATGAAGATAAAGAACCAGATGACCTGAAGATCAGATAACTACCAGAAGATCAAGATCAGAAGACCTACATCAGTCGAGTCTGCTAAGTTGAAGCTAGGACAACTTAATAGACTATCAGGTAAACTGATCAGTTTTATCTAATCAGGTCAGCTCTCAACTGGTGTCAACTGTTTCATGCACCAGATCATACGTACTATCAGACAAGAAAAATGTCAACCTTAGTTGGTATACCAAACACTGAATCAGTGTATCTATTAACCAATGTGATCAAGACACATCGTACAGAGGTGAAAATGCGAGATTTGGCACTGCGAAATCAAACGGCTAGAAAGGATAAACATACATGCTTTCGGCCATGTCGCCCTCAAGCACGTCCACATCACCTAAAAAAGCTTCAAATATAGCACAAATTCAAATTGCTCTCCAACGACTATTTGATTTCGAGGTCTATAAATATGGGATTGCTCTTCAGAGTGAAGACACGAAAATTATCATCAAGCTCAAGCTATATCAAGATTTCCGCACAAAGAACACAAAATTCAAGTTTATTTTATAAGTGTTCATTCCATTGCTCTTAGCATAGAAATCTCATCCTCTAGTTTTAGGCTACATAAACACTAGGATAGATTTCCAGTTTGAACAACAACAAATCTTTACCCAAACCCAAAAGTTAGGTTAAGTTTGTTTTAGCAAGATTTCAGACTAGGGTTTCTAGTTCTGATTTCCGGGATCGGTTGAGTGAGAACTCTTAAAACATTTGTTGGTTGTAATGTGTTGGACTAACACAATAAACTAAGTCCAGTTGGTTAAGTTGGTGCCCCTTGTGATAGGGAAGCGTGGACGTAGGACTGGTTGTCCGAACCACTATAAAAATCTTGTGTGCCTTTACTTGTTCCTACCTGTTTTACACAACTGCACACAACCTGAGTTTAAACTGAATACATATTCTGAGTTAGGATCAGTCTGCATCAAGCAACTGATCTAATCAGTTTGACACTTTATTCATCTGATTGAAAACAGACTGCAGAATCTGATTTTATAAAATAGGTTTTTCACACGGGTTAAAACTAGCTTCCGCACATCAGTTAAACTGATAGACACCGAACTTATCTGCCTTCAGGCTATCAGTAAGTTGGATATCAGTCCAAATTAATTCACACACACTCTGATCAGGCAACCTTCCATCACACCTGATCTTGCACGAAAAGTTTTCAGAAGTCTATTCACCCTTCACCTCTAGACTTCTGCCCTCACAAAACCCGTTCGGGACCTACAAGTGGTATCAGAGCAGTGGTTCTATGGACCACTGGCTTTGACTATCATCGGTTCTTGAGGAAGAACATTTGTTGTCACTTGAACAGATCTTGAAAAATCATTTTTAAAACTTCATCTGTTTTCAAAACTCACTAAGCATGGATAATACATCTGGCATGTATCATGATCTACCCAAGTTTTCTATTGATGAGTATGCAGATTGGGTCATACTCATGAGCAATCGTTTGGGAGCTATAAGCAGCAGAATGATGGAAGTTCTTGAACAAGGACCTATCATCATCTACCACAACAATCCTGCTGAAGGAGGTGATCCAGATTTTCCAATTGGAGCTCGAATAAGAAAAAGTCCATCTCTGATGGATGCAGAAGAAAGAAAGTTGTCAAATATGGATACGGTTGCAAGACACATCATCATGAAGACTATGGATAAGATCACAAGAGAGAAGTTCTTGAACAAGGACCTATCATCATCTACCACAACCATCCAGCTGAAGGAGGTGATCCAGATTTTCCAGTTAGAGCTCGAATCAGAAAAGTCCATCTCTGATGGATACAGAAGAAAGAAAGTTGTCAAATATGGATACGGTTGCAAGACACATCATCATGAAGACTATGGATAAGATCACAAGAGAGAAGATCAAATACCTCAAGACTGGGAAGCAGATGTGGGACACTCTAAATTGAGATATCACGAAAAATGATCGATAAAGGATCAAGATTACAAAATTTAACCGTTAAGTTCGAGAAACTCAAGATGTTGCCCAACGAGACATTCAACCAGCTATATGGAAGAATTACCATGTCGATCAACAAGCTCAGAGAGTTGGGACATGAAATGACCGACAAGGATATCAACTACAAGATTCTGAGATCTTTAACGAAGAAATGGGATATGAACGTTACTGTGATCAAGGACTGCCAAGATATAGCAAAGATGAAGCCAAGCGGTTTGTTCCTAAATCAAAAGCCCATAAATTCACCCTAATTGAGAGAGGGCAAGAGGAAAATGATGAGTCGTCTGCTGAAACCACACCTGCAACAACTAAAGCAGTAGCATTCAAAGCAGGCGGCAGCTGCACAAAATCTTCTGAGCCTATTGGAAATATTGTTAGTCAAGATTTAACAGTTGCTCTACTCACCGTAAAAGCTTGAAAGATCAAATATTCAATTGGGAAAGTATAGAAGATTCTACAAAGACTATCAGAATAGCAGAGGAAAAGAAAGAAGATCGTCTGACAGATCGCAGGAAAGAAACAGATCTGATGACAGAAGAGACGACGAAAGAGAAAAGAAAAGAGATGATCATGCTGAAGATCACAAATCAGAAAGGAGAAATTCATATCAAAGGCAAAGCGGGAAGTCACCTGACAGATCATACAGAAGACATGACTCACCTGCCAGAAGAAATTCAGTAGAGAGAGGAGTCTGCTTCAACTGCCAGAAACCATGTCACTACAGTGAAGACTGCCCTGACCTAACACCTAGAGAAAGAGAAGATAAGAGGAATAGAAGAGAGCAACGATACAGAGACAGAAAAGTTATGGTTGCTGACACTACAGGAATAGATGACTCTTATCTGCCATCAGAAGATTCTGGTTACTCATCTGTTGAAGACTTCTGCCTGATGAGCAATGTTGATGACTTCAACGACTTCGATGATTTGATGTTCTCATCTGATGATGACATCTGTTTCATGGTCAAGGAAGAAGATCAATCTGAGGTATCTTCTAAACCATCTGTGTTTTTCGTTTCCACACCAAATTTGTCTTTGAAAGCACACCGGGCCGAGAGATTAACCCGCAGACTCTACAAAGGAGCAATTGCTTGATGATCTCTCCAACGCAGTAGACACTTATACTATAGTGGAAGCTGAGAATGACAAGCTAAGGATTGGGAACATTCAACTTGTTAAAGAAAATGTTGTAAGAAAAGTCATTGAATCAAAATCACCGAAAGTGTTCAGAAGATAACTACAGAACTGAAGTTTCTGAAAGTCAGTTCTACTAATCAGGACAAACTGGTTAAGGAACAACTAGCTATTAACAAACATCAAGTTGATGATCTCAAAATCCTCCAAGCTATGTTTGATGAACTCTTCCGACTGCATGAGAGTATAAAAGTTACTGAGGATAGTTTGCGTAAGAAAATAAAGATTTTTACAAAATCATCTAACAATGTTCAAGATCTGAACAACTATTTTCATACATCAACTAATAAGAAGGGAATTGGGTATGAACACCCTTCTACATCCTCAAAAGCCCCGTCTGGTTCACTTCAGAAAAGTGTAATCAAACGAGTTTTTGATCACGATACACAAAAAGTAAAATCTGTATCAGATAAGGGAAAATGATCAGCTGACCAGGCAAGGAAAGTGTCTGATCAGAAAGGGAACAAAAATGGACCCCAACTGATCAAGCATCAGCTGAGGAATCATCAGAAGAATCCAGTTCTTCTGAAAAAACCTCAACTTTGATCGTGAGACAGAATCGAAAAAACTGAACCTCTCAAAGGGAAATCGATCTCGAAACCTAATCGGTCAAGTTCTAACAAGCAAGATAAAGGTAAACTGCTAAGACCATCTATGCCAAAAATATATGAATCTTTTAATGGTAGCAGTCGTACCTACCCTTACAATCATAAACCTAGGGCTGCTACACCTGAGCCCCACTGGATTAAAAGAAGACAAATTTCAATAAAAAAATCCCAAGTCTTCTAATTCATTCAAGGCTCACACTAATGATCATACTGGCCAGATTGCATATGAAGAGACGTATGATTATGTAGATGTTTATGGGAGACAAATCAAGCCCTCTGTTTTCAACAAAGGTGCCAGATATGTTTGGATCCCGAAAGGTATTTCTAACCCCCCAGGACCCGATTCTACTGGGGTACCTAAAGCTTGATCTGATTGCAGGTTCATGTGGGTTTGACCAATAAAGGAGGTGTACAAGCAACTATCTGGTACATCGATAGTGGATGCTCAAGGCACATGACTGGAAACAAACATCTCCTCAGCTCATACACAGAACAAGAAGGCCCACGTGTACTCTTTGGTGATGATAACTTTGGTTTTACCAGAGGATTCGGAACCTTAAAAAATGATGATTTACAGGTTACTGGAGTCTCGTTTGTCGATGGTTTGAAGCACAACCTGCTATCGATTTCACAATTCTACGACAACGGATTCAGTGTTGAGTTCTCGACTGATCAATGCACTATCAAGAATCAAGCTACTCAACAGATTTTGTTAACTGGTTCAAGAAAAGGAACGATTTACACTGCAGATTGGAACAATTGTCCAAGAAATGCATGCCTTATTGTTAAGAGTTTCAAAAGCAGCAGTTGGCTCTGGCACAAGAGAATGAGACATCTGAACTTTAAAACTCTTAACAAGATAACAAGGATGTCCCTAGTTGAGGGTCTCCCGAATGAGGTATTCTCTAAGGACCAGACATGTGTCGCATGTCAGAAGGGAAAACAGGTTAAAGCCTCATTCAAGGGAATCCCAGGACCAACATCCAGCAGAGTATTGCAACTGCTCCATATGGATTTATTCGGACCAGTTACCCCACTTAGTCTCAGCGGACGCAAATACACTCTGGTAATCATGGATGATTGTTCCAAGTTTACCTGGGTGTTATTCTTATATAAGAAGAATGAGACAACAATAAAGATACCCGAGCTGCTCAAGAAATTACAAAATGAGAAGGGTGTCAGTATTGTGAAATCAGATCCGATAAAGGTACAGAATTTCTGAACTCCTTTATTACTGACTTTTGCACTAAGTTTGGAATACAACATGAAACATCAGCTGCAAGAACACCACAACAGAATGGAGTAGCAGAACGGTGAAACAGAACACTCAAAGAAGTTGCTCGTACTATGTTAGTTGAACATGCCACTCCAAACCGTTTCTGGGCTGAAGCCATCAACACTGCATGTCACACTCAGAACAGATGTTCTCTGACTAAGGCTCACTTCAAAACACCTTATGAACTTTGGAAGGGCAGAAAACCTCGTTTTTCTTACTTCCATGTTTTTGGGTGCAAGTGTTTCATACACAATAATGGGAAGAGTCAGTTGAAAACCTTTGAAGTCAAGTAAGATGTGGGTATATTCTTAGGATATTCCTCAACCAGCAAGGCTTTCAGGGTGTTCAACAGGTGAACCCTAGTTGTGGAAGAAACACCTCATGTGGTCTTTGATGAGACATCTTCCGAACAAGAGAAATCTGCCTCAGAACAAGCAGTACCAGATCAACAATGGATCATTTGAGTATCAAAGACAAGGGATCAGATCATGTAACAATGTATGTCCCAAAGCTTGATCTGACTGACTCACCAGGTCAATCAAACCCAAAGGTACGTACAACTGTCAATGAAGAAGTCGGTACAGCTGAGACAGTATCAACTGAACCATCTGGTTCAGGGGGAACACCTGATGTTCCTACGGGCAGACATCAGCATATGATGATTTCAACATCAGTTGAGACTTGTTCATGTCAAGTGGATTATATTTCTGCACCACTCCCAACTACTAGTGACTCAATATCAGATGAGGATGATGACATAGAAACTGATATACATCAGAAAAGAAGGACTTGGTTATCTGACCATCCAACTGAACTGATAATTGGCAATCTGAATGCCTGAGTCCAGGCTAGACATCAGGTTGGTGAAAGTGCCATGTATTGTTGTTATATGTCTTTGAAGGAACCAACCACCATAGAAGAAGCTCTACAAGATGCTAGCTGGATCCTAGCCATGCAAGAAGAATTAGAGCAGTTTGAAAGGAATCAAGTGTGGAAACTGGTGGACAGACCAACTCATCAAGATGTGATAGGCACAAAGTGGTATACAAGAACAAGAGAGATGAGAATAATGTCATAACCAGAAATAAGGCAAGACTTGTTGCTAAGGGGTACTCACAATCAGAAGGAATTGATTATGATGAGACCTTTTGCACCGAGCCTTCACCGAAGTCATTCGGGTCATTTTTTTTGGCTTATGTTTTGCCCTGAGGGTTTATTGTGTATTAGATGGATGTAAAGAGTGCATTCTTAAACGGGGTACTAGTTGAGGAAGTTTATGTTGAACAACCTCCTAGCTTTGAAAAAGACAACCAGGTGTACCGTTTAAGAAAAGCTCTTTATGGCCTGAAACAAGCTCCTAGAGCCTGGTATGATACACTATCTCAGTTCTTAATAAACAGTGGATTCACCAAAGGAATAGTGGATAGAACCTTATTCAGAATAGAGGATGGTGAAGATATTTTGAAGGTTCAGATCTATGTGGACGATATTATTTTCGGATCTCCCAACAAGAACCTATGTGATAGATTCAGCAAACTGATGCAAGGGAAGTTCGAGATGTCCATGATGAGTCAGATGAATCACTTTCTGGGTCTTCAAGTTATGCAAAGTACAGAAGGGATATTCATCTGCCAGGCAAAGTACACTAGGAACCTGTTGGCTAAGTTTGGAATACAGAATAGTAAGGAAGCCAAAATTCCTATGATGGCTGGATTCAAGATGGATCCAGATGAGAATTGTCAGAAAACTAATCAGAAAGAACGCAGGGCTCTCATTGGATCTCTACTATACCTGACTGCCAGCAGACCAGATATAACTTTTGCAGTAGGTGTCTGTGCCAGATTTCAGGCAAATCCAATGCAAAGCCACCTGGAAGCAGCTAAGCGGATTCTTAAGTATCTGAAGGGGACAGTAAACCTTGGTTTATTCTACCCATCAGATGATAATCTAGAGCTTAGTGGGTACTCTGATTCTGATTATGGAGGTTGCAGAATAGACAGAAAATCAACCTCAGGAACATGTCAGTTCATAGGTAGTAAACTGATCACTTGGTTTTCAAAGAAGCAGACATCAGTTGCCACATCTACTACTGAAGCAGAATATATGGCTACGGGAAGTTGTTGTTCCCAACTGCTCTGGCTTAGTCAGTAGCTGAGGGATTATAACATAGTAGCTAGGAACGTACTTATATTCTATGACAGTAATAGTGTTATTGCAATCACTCAGAATCCGGTTCTACACACAAGATGCAAGCATGTGGATGTCAGACATCACTTTATAAGAGATCACGTTGAAAAGAAGAACATCAGAATGGAATAGATCCATACTGATAAGCAGAGAGCTGATATCTTAACCAAGCCACTAGCTGAAACCAGATTCAGAGAACTATGTAATGAGCTAGGACTTCTGGACCTTAGAGAAAGTGCACCAGAAATGTTTGGTGGACTGGTCTCCAGAACCAGTTGGTTAAGAGAATAACCAGATAAGGAGAATCAGTTGAGTAAGATACCTCAACTGATCAGTAAGATCAGTCTGAACTGATCAGATAAGGGTTAACAGTTGAAGGGGGAACGTCAACTGATCAGATAGGATCAGATAAGTGGGACATTGTTGGGAAATACAAAGGGTTAGGCAGAAACTAAGATCAACAAAAATCAGTCAGATCTACGGCTACAAGTGAACCAGATACGCATTTCTGTTCCTTTGTTTTTACTGATTACTTATATGAAATTATCTGATAATATCTACTTTTACTGTGCATACACTTTTATGATGTGTACCCTGCAAAGCATTTAATGCGGACGTGGGGAATATGTATTAATTGCCATTAAATGCGTTTTTAAAATCCAAAAGGAAACCGCGCGTGCAAATCCTGACCGCTTGATCAAAACCACTTAATCTGAATCGTTTATTCTTTTAAAACGTTTGGTTTTCTGGTCTCGATTTTCCCTCATTTCCTTTATATAGGCTTCGTCAAAACCCTTCCAAAAATTACACTTCTCAAAATCTCTTGCGATTTACACTCTGCAAATTTCTCAAATACACTGCAAATCTTGCATTTCTTGCGATTCACCTTTATTTCAATCCTCAACAAAATCTGGTAATATGTGGTTACTTATTGAAATTATTCCATTTAATGTTTTGCCCACATTTTTTTTGTATGTCGTCTCTAATGTTTGGTATCTCTGTGACTATGATATAGTATGATTCAATCGGTTATTTGCTCGGCAAATCAGATAAATGATATGATTTTTTTAATCATTATACTCACATAGTTTCTTCTTAATATATATGGCTACTCACGGAATTGGCAAAATCATGTGTAACTATGCCGGTTTGGCAAACCAAATCGTGGAAGACAAATATTTAATGTTTGGAGTTACACGAGATCCAGAATCTATGGAAGTTGAACAGTTGTTAAAGGATTGTGGACTCAAAAAATACTGTGCTGCACACTCCAATCCAGTGATGCAGTATGAGGCACTGGAATTCTTGAGAAATTTGGATGTGGTGACCCCTGGGGATGAACTCGTTTCATCAGTAAATGGAGAAGAGATCAAGGTTACGAATGCAGATATTACTCGACTGTTCAACCGGCCTAAAGGGAAGATCTCTCCTGCTCACTACAGGGAGAATGAAGAGGAGCTGATAAGGAATGAAATCTTCCGTGAGGCTGACAAACACCATACCGCAAACTTTGTCAGGCCGCTTCCGCCTGTTTTTTGACATTTTGTCAAAAACAATTATGGGTATATCTTT
This sequence comes from Stenogyne calaminthoides, assembly GCA_037126765.1. NCBI lineage: Eukaryota > Viridiplantae > Streptophyta > Magnoliopsida > Lamiales > Lamiaceae > Stenogyne > Stenogyne calaminthoides. The sequence goes on from JBBCBC010000006.1 coordinate 44,917,696, forward strand.
CAGCCCGGACGGATTAACAGCTGTGAAGATGCATTATTTGGCTGCTATCATCGATGGAGCCAAGAATATCAACTGGGCTGGGTTTCTGAAGGCCATTCTGCTCCAAGAACATGAGAAATTTAGAGTGAATGAACAGAGGCAGGTCTTCCTGAAGAATAGAATAAGCAATCTCAACAAGGTTGCAGTCATTCTGATGGACAAATTGCCCAATGCTGAATGGGATCAGAATGGACTGAAGTTCTACAAAGCTTTTCTCTCAACCACAACTGCCATCTATGGCCCGGCTGATGATGATATGAAGGTGACAATCCGAAAAGGGAAACTACTGCCCCTCAGAAAAAGAAGAGGCATATGGTGAAGGCTCAGGAAAAGAGGCGAAAAAGAAAAAAATAGGCCGATGACTCTCTTCGCGGCAGACGAGTCAAAAGATGAAGAGGTGCGATTCAACTCCGCTCTTCAAAGCACATCGATTAAGCCAAATCTGAAAGTATGGATCGCAAGTGGAAAGCTCTCCGGAGCAGTCCAAAGGGGAACAGGAGAAGGGCAAAGACGAGGCCAGATCACCTTCTCCTCAGTGCATGACTCCCTCCCCTTCTCTAGTCCACGAGCAAGTCAAGTCCCCGGTGGCGGAACCAGATCAACCATTGCTCCTAGGTTGGCATCAACCCGCTGATCTGCCACGACCGTAAACCGCGATTATAATTTGAAAGTATGCTTTTAATTTGTATAATCGAATCAATTTCAACTTATTTACTGAAATAAATTGTTTATCACTGATGCTTTAAATATCATCGAATGTTACATATATTTACTGCATAACTGTTCAATAAATAGTAAGTGTTACATTCTAGTTAATTTAGTGATATCATATCACAGAAGATTAAATTAACAGTTCCTTGTAACCAAAAGTACACCATTCACGACCTAGATGGAAATGAACAATCCATCATGAAAGGTTGAAGTGTAAGGCACAGATTGGTTTGTCTTGACCAAGAGATTACACTAGTGCATGTCTAGTGCACTGAAGAGGACCTACAGGAGGACAAATTCTTCATAACTGGACTAGGAAGAATTAGACCTCGATGGTTCGCTATTTCTTAATCTTAAATCCCTTAAATAGGATTGTGTGTGGTTAAGAATTATTACTTTGACTTATTACAGGTAGAGAATCAACGAGATTCAATACTTTATATCTTGGGCAATATTATTGGTCACATGCGATTGCTAAGATTTAATACGGAGAATCGTGTGCAAGTACGCTTGTTCGATTTGCCCCCTTGGGAGGTTCATAAGTTTTATCATATCAAATCTTGCAAGTGGAACTAGTTTCTGGTATGGATAATAGTGTTGACCCGTTCCTTTACCAAGGATAAAAGATATTAATTAATGGAAAGCTATTTCAGTGGCTTGAATTAATTAATGGGCTAGATAATCTTAAATACGGAAATAATAACAAGAGTCATATTAACTATAATATGGGTTAAGATGGATAGTGCAATATTAATTATGTAGTGGGATTAATTAATATTTATGGGCTTGAATAATATTGTGGCTCAATATTGATAATTCAAGATTCATTGGAAGGTCCAATCTTAATTCTCCTAAAGGTCCCTCAAGTATCCCAACATAAAGTCCAATAACTGAAAAAGGTGTTTAAAAATAAATTAAATTTTTGTTGCTTATTTTTCCTATTTTTTTGAAAATAGTAAATAAAAGAGGGAGAAAGATTTTCTTTAAATTTTGTTATGGAATGAAGATAAGTACTCTTGGAATACAAGATTATCTCATTAAATTCAAGAAATCTCCCACTTGGTTATTTACTATGAAATTTCGAAAATTTTGAATAATTAAGGGAGAGAAAGATTTTCTTGATTTTCTTGAAAATATATTATGGAAGATATATATGTAGGTGACATTAGATGTCACGTATTAGGAACTACATGACACATGATGTAGTATACTTAAAAGCAAACTTTGAGTATAAGTGGGAGATTGTTGGGATTATACTGGAAAGTATGCTTTTACTTTGTATAATCAGACTGAATTTCGGACTTATTTACTGAAATAAATTGTTTATCACTGATGCTTTAAATATCATCGAATGTTACATATATTTACTGCATAACTGTTCAATAAATAGTACGTGTTACATTGTAGTTAATTTAGTGATACCAGATCACAGAAGATTAAATTAACAGTTCCTTGTAACCAAAAGTACACCATTCACGACCTAGATGGAAATGAACAATCCATCGTGAAAGGTTGAAGTGTAAGGCTCAGATTGGTTTGTCTTGACCAAGAGATTACACTAGTGCATGTCTAGTGCCTTGAAGGGGGACTTACTGAGGAGGACAAATTCTTCAGAACTGAACTAGGAAGAACTAGACCTCAGTGGTTCATTATTTCTTAATCTTCGTCCCTTAAATAGGATTGCGTGTGGTTAGTAACTATTGCTTTGATTTATTACGGGTAGAGAATCAACGAGATTCAATACTTTATATCTTGGGCAATATTATTGGTCACATGCGATTTCTAAGATTTAATAGGGAGAATCGTGTGCAAGTACGCTTGTTCGATTTGCCCCCTTGGGAGGTTCATAAGTTTTATCATACCAAATCTTGCAAGTGGAACTAGTTTCCGGTATGGATAATAATGTTGAACCGTTCATTTACCAAGGATAAAAGATATTAATTAATGGAAAGCTATTTCAGTGGCTTGAATTAATTAATGGGCTAGATAATCTTAAACACGGGAAATAATAACTGGGAGTCATATTAACTGTAATATGTGTTAAGATGGATAGTGCAATATTAATTATGTAGTGGGATTAATTAATATTTATGGGCTTGAATAATATTGTGGCTCAATATTGATAATTCAAGATCCATTGGAAGGTCCAATCTTAATTCTTCTAAAGGCCCCTCAAGTAGCCCAACATAAAGTCCAATAACTGAAAAAGGTGTTTAAAAATAAAATAAATTTTTGTTGCTAATTTTTCCTATTTTTTCGAAAATAGTAAATAAAAGAGGGGGAAAGATTTTCTTTGAATTTTGTTATGGAATGAAGATAAGTATTCTTGGAATACAAGATTATCTCATTAAATTCAAGAAATCTCCCACTTGGTTATTTACTATGAAATTTCGAAAATTTTGAATAATTAAGGGAGAGAAAGATTTTCTTGATTTTCTTGAAAAGATATTATGGAAGATATATATGTATTCTTGCAATACGAGTATATCTCATTGTTGGGGAATAATTTGCACAGATCTATTCGGGATGAATATTTAAATACAAATTTAATTCTTTTAATTATTACTAGCATGAATTAATCCTATATTAATTCAAATAATAATCCAACAACAAATCATGCATATAATCAATTCACGTAAAACCTACGCATGCGGAATTTCTACGAGTTAACGTGAAAGTACCTCTTGGGATTTTAGAATGGTTTTGTTGATTAGACACACCAAAAAAGAACTTCCCATGCATTCCCTTAATCCTTGCTTTCGAGTATCCCATTGGTAGGACACTTGCACCACCTTTGTGAATTTACTAATTTTTCCAAAGACATTGAATTGTACTTGGGAATGAAAGAATCATCCCCTATTTATAGAGTAGTGGTGGTCGAAATTTTGGGGCAAAAAAAATGTGTGAAAATCTTTTCTTGATCTCCAAGAAATCTTGAATATATCTCCTATATTCATTTTCCCATAATTATAATATTCCACAAAATCCCACCTACTCTTTGTTATGGAGTATTTTCGAAATTATAGGGCAAGAATCCAAGATTTGGATCTTCTTGAATTTATGAGATATTCTTGTATTTCAAGAAATACATATCTTCCATAATATCTTTTCAAGAAAATTAAGAAAATATTTCTTTCCTTAATTATCAAAAATTTCAAATTTTCTCTATGGATAACCAAAGGAGATTTCTTGAATTTAATGAGATAATCTTGTATTCCAAGAATACATATCCTCATTCCATAACAAAATTCAAATAAAATCTTTCTCCCATATTTATCCATAAATTTAAATTTCATGGAAAAATAAAATGACAATATTTATTTTATTTTAAACATCTTTAAGTTATTGGACTATATGTTGGGCGATCATAAAGTCTGAGTATTTGCTGAGATAAACATGTGGGTCAGACTCAGCATCGAACATGGGGATTAGTGGTCGGATCTTAGCCACTTTCTCTTGTATTTTACCATCATGATTGCGGTGTTAGTGGCGAGCAAGGTATTGTGCTCACCGGGGAGTCCTTTAGTTGCGGCGTGTCGGCCTGTAAGCCTTCGATGGCTTTCCATTTCCATAAATTTTGTGGAATCGACAGACTTGGATCGGGCTGGTCCCATCATGAGGACCCGGTGGGTCATGCTCGTGATAGGCGGTCCCTTTCCAAGTTCGCCCTGACTACCCAATCGATGATGGATAGACAATTTAGTTCCAAATGATTTTTGTTAGGGATGCGCATTTATCATAAGGATCCGAGGGAGCGGGCATGTTTATCGGTTGTTCCCTCCCCGGGATCCTTGTCGCTTATAATTGCCGATTCGGTCTTTTTTGGAAAGTCTCAAACGCCCAAACGCCGATGGTTCGGACCGCGAGGCGATTCGTCATCCGACATATCATCTGCCTTTTTATTAGCCCGCCTCCGGCGCCTTTTATCTTAACTTGCTCGCTATCGGTGTATCGAAAGTGTCGATCATCATCATCTTGAGTTTTAACTTTCTTTTTTCGCCTCTCTTTTCGTGCTTTCGTAGAAGAAAGTGATGGCCTTTTGTTGTGGTCGCGGATCGCTGGCAATATCTTCAAGATTGATGGTCTCCATCGCCCCGATCTTTGTGAGGCTAACGCCGAGCTTTTTTTTTAATTTAAATGAGGTCGCTTTTGTCCCGACCTCTCTGCTTGAGTATTCCTAGATTGAGGCATTATATTTCTTTTTTCCCTCGCCATCTACTGGGATTGTGTATGGGTTGGTTTTTGGTACCCTCCTTCTAAATACCAATTGTGGCGAAATTTTATATGGAGAATATTATGTGGCTAATTCGTTGACAACTCACAAACAAAAATATATGCGTGTAAAATATATCAGAAATAACAGAATTTGTTGACCCAGTTAATCAAGAAATGACTACTCTGGGGGCGTTCCAAGCCAGGGATGTAGTATTGCGAGTTTTACACGTACAATACATGATACATCTCATGAAGATGAATCGCTATAAATGAAGATGATTTGGAGAGTAAGTATATGAGTGCTAGGGATTTTTGTGAGCTCTTGAATTTTTCTGAACCTCACCACTCTCTGGAAATTTTTTGTGAACACATCTCTTCTTTTTTTTCTTCTATTTATAGTACTTTGACAAGCATGAAATGGGTTTAGCAAGCATGAAATTTGGAGACTTGGGCCTTGCAAGAACTCATGTAATGCTGCCACGTTTCCAACTTCGTCTTCCTGGTTGATCTTTGCATTTGCTTGTCTATAAGGCACTCTTTTGGTCGACCAAATCAATCTTTTGCTCGATTGAATGCCTTGTTCGCCCCTTCAACCACATCAATTTTATGTCGGAATACTGTCCTCATCGAACATGTCTGAGTCCTCAGGTTGTCTGAGCTCTCAGGTTATCTGAGCATCGAAACACGTCCCGAGCCCCTCGGTTATCTCGAGCATCGAGCATATCCCCGAACCTTTCGGTTATGCGAGCCCTCGGGTTATCCGAGTCCTCGAGTTATCTGAGCCTTCAGTTACTCGAGGCTTCGAAGTTCGATTCTTGATATCCGGACATCGACCACTCGAGGTCACTTGACTCAAAGCATCGATTTCTTCTTTCTGATCCGATCGACTTTGACTGATAAGATCAACATCTTTTCAGGATCGTACCTGTTTGCTCGGTAAGCTGGCGAACATACCTGTTTGCTCGGTAAGTGGGGAGCATACCTTTTTTGCTCGGTGAGTTAGCGAACATAACTCACTTTAGTCGGCGAGCATGCTCGCTTGGTTGACAAGTGGCGAGCTGGCGAACAAACTTGTTTGGTCGGCAAGCGGCGAGCACACTTGTCCATCGAGCATGGTTATTTTAATAGTTGAATATTACACGTGTCCTTTTGACGTGTTCGACTAATATTGTTAATTGTATCAAACACAACACTATACAAGTCATAAATCATAATAAAAGATTAATAAATTTTAATAGTTAATAAGTTTTAGAGTGTGTCCTTCAAATTATTAGTAAGTTTTTATTTTTTACAAAAAAAAAACCCAAAATTTAATAAATTTTACTAAAAAAATCCCAATACGTATTCGATACGCGTATCCTCAGAACAGAATACGCGTATCCGATAATAAAAAAATTGGGATTCGCCACGTGGCGAATCGGTTGCGAATTCCGGACAAATCCCACCCAAATTGCACCCCAGACGAATCTGATACCGTATAATGTTAATTTTTGAACAATCCGTGCATTAAGAGATTAGTGTATAGAGAGAGAGGAGGGCCAACAGCATTGATGCGAGTGGATAAGATCATGTATGGATTTGTTGGTTGCGTTGTCAATCGTAGATATATATTATTAGTACTATTTATTTTATTTGAGGAGGTGACGATATATTATTGAATAACATAACTTGTTATACCTAGGTTGTATGTGGTTGAACCAATGCCGTTTGTATTACATGTAAGGTAACTTGTCTTTTCTTTTCAAGAATACAATATTTTAATGTACCGGCTGCTAAGTAAGCCCCTCATCCATTCTATACAATCCAACTCAAGAATTTGTCGGCTAGATATCCCATAAAACTTGTTTATGAAATTTATATTATTATATATTTTTAAATTAATATTATAATATTTAACAGTTGAGGCACACTTGCATGAGACCGTCTCATGATGAGACGAGACATAAATTGAACATTAGAGCTTTAACACTTTGAGGGAAGTGAGTGAGATTTGTGTTAGGTTGTAATTTTGCTCTCATAAATGAGACCATCGCATATGAGTTTTTTGTCTTATCAATCAATATTATTATACTTATAAATTAATATTATAGCATTAAATTACATATGTATTAGTTTATAAGAGTAATTATATCAGTTTACAAGTATAATAGTATCAATTTCATAGCATGAACAAGTTTACACGAGAGTTTGAGATTTATTAGATTAAAATATTCCTATATTAAAGGTAATTTTTAGTATGAGACCATTCTAGCATAAATTAATATTCATTTTTTTAAAATATTAAAGCGAAATTCTCAAATTATATTACGTCTCGTGAAACTTTCTCATCAGGATGAGGCAAGACCTACGGTATATATTAAAAGTTTATGTTAGGTGTTACCCATTGTGACACTAGATATATAAATGACAAAAACTTATATAGACCTGGTTCATGCTATGAACTCGGTTATTTAAGTATCATTGTTACATATAAAAATTATCACTGTTATGTATAAAAATTATCACTGTTATGAACATAAACAATCACTGTTTAGAAAATGCTTTATATTTTTAAACAGTGAAAGTTTTTGTGCATAACAGTGATAGTTTTTACACATAACAGTAATAGAATTCATGTGTGAACCTGGTTCACATGAGTGTTACTCTATATAAATATACGTAGATATAACTAATATAATGCTGAAGAATCAACGATGTCCTCAGTGTAATGTTGAATGCAAATTAATCCTTAATCTAAAAAAATACCCGTCTATTCAATTGACGTTTTCTTTCTGTATCTCCTTCCCCTTAGCTTTTCCGTTGAGTTTCTAATTTTTTGTATAAATGTATATGATCACAAAATCCAAAAATGAAAGAGTTGAAAAGGCAAAAGGTAAAAATCAAAAGAGACATAAAAATCAAAAAATCCAAATATCATTCATTTTACAATACAATTTGTTTTAGACTCCAAAATAGTAGTAATTAATTAAGTCAATCTTGTATCATCATCCTGCCTCCATTGATGAAAATTGTCAATACATCACAAACATAAAATTAATATATCAATTTGGCGTCCCGATGCACGAAAAAGCGTGAACAATACAAAATAAATTTCTCAAATCTTCGTTGATTTCCATATGAATATCGGCAATGAGGAAAATACGAGGAAATCTCGATAAACTTTAAATTTTAATTCATAAACAACTCAATGAAAAGATTACAGGACTGACTTTTAAATAAAAAAACTCAAACACTAATTACGAAAATATAATATATACTATTACTAATAAATTAAATTGATTACATTAATTATTAATTTCCTAATCAAATCGTAGTTATAATCTATCAAGATCGCCATCACGATTTCATTCTCCATCATTCTCTCCTCTCTCTTTTGAAACGATTCGTCCTCAAATTGAAACCGATCTCATTTTCATAGGGATTAAAGAATGCCACCAAGTAATGATCTCATCTCGCCATTTGGGTATGGCTCAAAAACTTTGAGGCAGTACGATGATGTGTCGGGAAATTTAGAGTTTTGATGAAAGTTCAAAAACACTTGTAATAGGACAAGTCAGAACCTGTTAGCTGACTGATAAGCTAGATATCGGGTTAGGATGACCAGTTGATAATTATTGTATAGAACAACTGATGTAATAGATAGGTCACATATTGAGGGGGAAGTCAATAAAGTCTTGAAGAAGATTAGATCAGACCATTAGTCAGATGATCAGGTGAAGAAATGAAGATAAAGAACCAGATGACCTGAAGATCAGATAACTACCAGAAGATCAAGATCAGAAGACCTACATCAGTCGAGTCTGCTAAGTTGAAGCTAGGACAACTTAATAGACTATCAGGTAAACTGATCAGTTTTATCTAATCAGGTCAGCTCTCAACTGGTGTCAACTGTTTCATGCACCAGATCATACGTACTATCAGACAAGAAAAATGTCAACCTTAGTTGGTATACCAAACACTGAATCAGTGTATCTATTAACCAATGTGATCAAGACACATACGTACAGAGCTGAAAATGCGAGATTTGGCACTGCGAAATCAAACGGCTAGAAAGGATAAACATACATGCTTTCGGCCATGTCGTCCCTGAAGCACGTCACATCACCCTGCAAAACTGTCAAATATAGCCTGAAATTCAAATTGCTCTCCAACGACTATTTGATTTCGAGGTCTATAAATATGGGATTGCTCTTCAGAGTGAAGACACGAAAATTATCATCAAGCTCAAGCTATATCAAGATTTCCGCACAAAGAACACAAAATTCAAGTTTATTTTATAAGTGTTCATTCCATTGCTCTTAGCATAGAAATCTCATCCTCTAGTTTTAGGCTACATAAACACTAGGATAGATTTCCAGTTTGAACAACAACAAATCTTTACCCAAACCCAAAAGTTAGGTTAAGTTTGTTTTAGCAAGATTTCAGACTAGGGTTTCTAGTTCTGATTTCTGGGATCGGTTGAGTGAGAACTCTTAAAACATTTGTTGGTTGTAATGTGTTGGACTAACACAATAAACTAAGTCCAGTTGGTTAAGTTGGTGCCCCTTGTGATAGGGAAGCGTGGACGTAGGACTGGTTGTCCGAACCACTATAAAAATCTTGTGTGCCTTTACTTGTTCCTACCTGTTTTACACAACTGCACACAACCTGAGTTTAAACTGAATACATATTCTGAGTTAGGATCAGTCTGCATCAAGCAACTGATCTAATCAGTTTGACACTTTATTCATCTGATTGAAAACAGACTGCAGAATCTGATTTTATAAAATAGGTTTTTCACACGGGTTAAAACTAGCTTCCGCACATCAGTTAAACTGATAGACACCGAACTTATCTGCCTTCAGGCTATCAGTAAGTTGGATATCAGTCCAAATTAATTCACACACACTCTGATCAGGCAACCTTCCATCACACCTGATCTTGCACGAAAAGTTTTCAGAAGTCTATTCACCCTTCACCTCTAGACTTCTGCCCTCACAAAACCCGTTCGGGACCTACAAGTGGTATCAGAGCAGTGGTTCTATGGACCACTGGCTTTGACTATCATCGGTTCTTGAGGAAGAACATTTGTTGTCACTTGAACAGATCTTGAAAAATCATTTTTAAAACTTCATCTGTTTTCAAAACTCACTAAGCATGGATAATACATCTGGCATGTATCATGATCTACCCAAGTTTTCTATTGATGAGTATGCAGATTGGGTCATACTCATGAGCAATCATTTGGGAGCTATAAGCAGCAGAATGATGGAAGTTCTTGAACAAGGACCTATCATCATCTACCACAACAATCCTGCTGAAGGAGGTGATCCAGATTTTCCAATTGAGCTCGAATAAGAAAAAGTCCATCTCGATGGATGCGTAAAAAAAAGTTGTCAAATATGGATACGGTTGCAAGACACATCGTCATGAAGACTATGGATAAGATCACAAGAGAGAAGTTCTTGAACAAGGACCTATCATCATCTACCACAACCATCCAGCTGAAGGAGGTGATCCAGATTTTCCAGTTAGAGCTCGAATCAGAAAAAGTCCATCTATGATGGATGCAGAAGAAAGAAAGTTGTCAAATATGGATACGGTTGCAAGACACATCATCATGGAGACTATGGATAAGATCACAAGAGAGAAGATCAAATACCTCAAGACTGCGAAGCAGATGTGGGACACTCTAGCTGAGATATGCGAAGGAAATGATCAGATAAAGGACTGCAGATTACAAGCTGAACTGGTTAAGTTCGAGAAACTCAAGATGTTGCCCAACGAGACATTCAACCAGCTATATGGAAGAATTACCATGTCGATCAACAAGCTCAGAGAGTTGGGACATGAAATGACCGACAAGGATATCAACTACAAGATTCTGAGATCTTTAACGAAGAAATGGGATATGAACGTTACTGTGATCAAGGACTGCCAAGATATAGCAAAGATGAAGCCAAGCGGTTTGTTCCTAAATCTGAAAGCCCATAAATTCGACCTAATTGAGAGAGGGCAAGAGGAAAATGATGAGTCGTCTGCTGAAACCACACCTGCAACAACTAAAGCAGTAGCATTCAAAGCAGGCGGCAGCTGCACAAAATCTTCTGAGCCTATTGGAAATATTGTTAGTCAAGATGAACAGATTGCTCTACTCACCAGAAAGCTTGAAAGATCAAATATTCAATTGGGAAAGTATAGAAGATTCTACAAAGACTATCAGAATAGCAGAGGAAAAGAAAGAAGATCGTCTGACAGATCGCAGGAAAGAAACAGATCTGATGACAGAAGAGACGACGAAAGAGAAAAGAAAAGAGATGATCATGCTGAAGATCACAAATCAGAAAGGAGAAATTCATATCAAAGGCAAAGCGGGAAGTCACCTGACAGATCATACAGAAGACATGACTCACCTGCCAGAAGAAATTCAGTAGAGAGAAGAGTCTGCTTCAACTGCCAGAAACCATGTCACTACAGTGAAGACTGCCCTGACCTAACGCCTAGAGAAAGAGAAGATAAGAGGAATAGAAGAGAGCAACGATACAGAGACAGAAAAGTTATGGTTGCTGACACTACAGGAATAGATGACTCTTATCTGCCATCAGAAGATTCTGGTTACTCATCTGTTGAAGACTTCTGCCTGATGAGCAATGTTGATGACTTCAACGACTTCGATGATTTGATGTTCTCATCTGATGATGACGTCTGTTTCATGGTCAAGGAAGAAGATCAATCTGAGGTATCTTCTAAACCATCTGTGTTTTCTGTTTCCACACCAGCTGTGCTGAGCACACCTGCTGGAGAGATTAACCTGCAGCTCTACAGTGAGCAATTGCTTGATGATCTCTCCAACGCAGTAGACACTTATACTATAGTGGAAGCTGAGAATGACAAGCTAAGGATTGGGAACATTCAACTTGTTAAAGAAAATGTTGTAAGAAAAGCTGCTGAACTGAAATCAGCTGAAAGTGTTCAGAAGATGACTACAGAACTGAAGTTTCTGAAAGTCAGTTCTACTGATCAGGACAAACTGGTTAAGGAACAGCTAGCTATTAACAAACATCAAGTTGATGATCTCAAAATCCTCCAAGCTATGTTTGATGAACTCTTCCGACTGCATGAGAGTATAAAAGTTACTGAGGATAGTTTGCGTAAGAAAATAAAGATTTTTACAAAATCATCTAACATTGTTCAAGATCTGAACAACTATTTTCATACATCAACTAATAAGAAGGGAATTGGGTATGAACACCCTTCTACATCCTCAAAAGCCCCGTCTGGTTCACTTCAGAAAAGTGTAATCAAACGAGTTTTTGATCACGATACACAAAAAGTAAAATCTGTATCAGATAAGGGAAAATGATCAGCTGACCAGGCAAGGAAAGTGTCTGATCAGAAAGGGAACAAAAATGGACCCCAACTGATCAAGCATCAGCTGAGGAATCATCAGAAGAATCCAGTTCTTCTGAAAAAACCTCAACCTGATCAGCAGATTAGGAATCAGAAAAGACAACCTCTCAAAGGGAAATCTGATCTGAAACCTAATCAGGTCAAGCTGCCTAACAAGCAAGCTAAAGGTAAACTGCTAAGACCATCTATGCCAAAAATATATGAATCTTTTAATGGTAGCAGTCGTACCTACCCTTACAATCAGAAACCTAGGGCTGCTGTACCTGAGCCCACTGGATTAAAAGAAGACAAATTTCAATAAAAAAATCCCAAGTCTTCTAATTCATTCAAGGCTCACACTAATGATCATACTGGCCAGATTGCATATGAAGAGACGTATGATTATGTAGATGTTTATGGGAGACAAATCAAGCCCTCTGTTTTCAACAAAGGTGCCAGATATGTTTGGATCCCGAAAGGTATTTCTAACCCCCCAGGACCCGATTCTACTGGGGTACCTAAAGCTTGATCTGATTGCAGGTTCATGTAGGTTTGACCAATAAAGGAGGTGTACAAGCAACTATCTGGTACATCGATAGTGGATGCTCAAGGCACATGACTGGAAACAAACATCTCCTCAGCTCATACACAGAACAAGAAGGCCCACGTGTACTCTTTGGTGATGATAACTTTGGTTTTACCAGAGGATTCGGAACCTTAAAAAATGATGATTTACAGGTTACTGGAGTCTCGTTTGTCGATGGTTTGAAGCACAACCTGCTATCGATTTCACAATCCTACGACAACAGATTCAGTGTTGAGTTCTCGACTGATCAATGCACTATCAAGAATCGAGCTACTCAACAGATTTTGTTAACTGGTTCAAGAAAAGGAACGATTTACACTGCAGATTGGAACAATTGTCCAAGAAATGCATGCCTTATTGTTAAGAGTTTCAAAAGCAGCAGTTGGCTCTGGCACAAGAGAATGAGACATCTGAACTTTAAAACTCTTAACAAGATAACAAGGATGTCCCTGGTTGAGGGTCTCCCGAATGAGGTATTCTCTAAGGACCAGACATGTGTCGCATGTCAGAAGGGAAAACAGGTTAAAGCCTCATTCAAGGGAATCCCAGGACCAACATCCAGCAGAGTATTGCAACTGCTCCATATGGATTTATTCGGACCAGTTACCCCACTTAGTCTCAGCGGACGCAAATACACTCTGGTAATCATGGATGATTGTTCCAAGTTTACCTGGGTGTTATTCTTATATAAGAAGAATGAGACAACAATAAAGATACCCGAGCTGCTCAAGAAATTACAAAATGAGAAGGGTGTCAGTATTGTGAAATCAGATCCGATAAAGGTACAGAATTTCTGAACTCCTTTATTACTGACTTTTGCACTAAGTTTGGAATACAACATGAAACATCAGCTGCAAGAACACCACAACAGAATGGAGTAGCAGAACGGTGAAACAGAACACTCAAAGAAGTTGCTCGTACTATGTTAGTTGAACATGCCACTCCAAACCGTTTCTGGGAAGAAGCCATCAACACTGCATGTCACACTCATAACAGATGTTCTCTAACTAAGGCTCACTTCAAAACACCTTATGAACTTTGGAAGGGCAGAAAACCTCGTTTTTCTTACTTCCATGTTTTTGGGTGCAAGTGTTTCATACACAATAATGGGAAGAGTCAGGTGAAAACCTTTGAAGTCAAGTAAGATGTGGGTATATTCTTAGGATATTCCTCAACCAGCAAGGCTTTCAGGGTGTTCAACAGGCGAACCCTAGTTGTGGAAGAAACACCTCATGTGGTCTTTGATGAGACATCTTCCGAACAAGAGAAATCTGCCTCAGAACAAGCAGTACCAGATCAACAATGGATCATTTGAGTATCAAAGACAAGGGATCAGATCATGTAACAATGTATGTCCCAAAGCTTGATCTGACTGACTCACCAGGTCAATCAAACCCAAAGGTACGTACAACTGTCAATGAAGAAGCTGGTACAGCTGAGACAGTATCAACTGAACCATCTGGTTCAGGGGGAACACCTGATGTTCCTACGGGCAGACATCAGCATATGATGATTTCAACATCAGTTGAGACTTGTCCATGTCAAGTGGATTCTATTTCTGCACCACTCCCAACTACTAGTGACTCAATATCAGATGAGGATGATGACATAGAAACTGATATACATCAGAAAAGAAGGACTTGGTTATCTGACCATCCAACTGAACTGATAATTGGCAATCTGAATGCCTGAGTCCAGGCTAGACATCAGGTTGGTGAAAGTGCCATGTATTGTTGTTATATGTCTTTGAAGGAACCAACCACCATAGAAGAAGCTCTACAAGATGCTAGCTGGATCCTAGCCATGCAAGAAGAATTAGAGCAGTTTGAAAGGAATCAAGTGTGGAAACTGGTGGACAGACCAACTCATCAAGATGTGATAGGCACAAAGTGGTATACAAGAACAAGAGAGATGAGAATAATATCATAACCAGAAATAAGGCAAGACTTGTTGCTAAGGGGTACTCATAATCAGAAGGAATTGATTATGATGAGACCTTTGCACCAGACGCTCGCCTGGAAGTCATTCGGCTGTTTTTGGCTTATGTTGCCCACAGAGGGTTTATTGTGTATTAGATGGATGTAAAGAGTGCATTCTTAAACGGGGTACTAGTTGAGGAAGTTTATGTTGAACAACCTCCTAGCTTTGAAAAAGACAACCAGGTGTACCGTTTAAGAAAAGCTCTTTATGGCCTGAAACAAGCTCCTAGAGCCTGGTATGATACACTATCTCAGTTCTTAATAAACAGTGGATTCACCAAAGGAATAGTGGATAGAACCTTATTCAGAATAGAGGATGGTGAAGATATTTTGATGGTTCAGATCTATGTGGACGATATTATTTTCGGATCTCCCAACAAGAACCTATGTGATAGATTCAGCAAACTGATGCAAGGGAAGTTCGAGATGTCCATGATGAGTCAGATGAATCACTTTCTGGGTCTTCAAGTTATGCAAAGTACAGAAGGGATATTCATCTCGCCAGGCAAAGTACACTAGGAACCTGTTGGCTAAGTTTGGAATACGAACTGAGAAGGAAGCCAAAATTCCTATGATGGCTGGATTCAAGATGGATCCAGATGAGAATTGTCGAAAACTAATCGAGAAAGAACGCAGGGCTCTCATTGATCTCTACTATACCCGATGCCAACCCACCGGATATAACTTTTTGGCAAAGAGGGTCTGCATGCGATTTCGAAGCAAATCCAATGCAAAAAGCCACCGGAAGCGACTAAGCGGATTCTTAAGTATCTGAAGGACAGTAAACCTTGGTTTATTCTACCCATCGATGATAATCTAGAGCTTAGTGGGTACTCGATTCTGATTATGGAGGTTGCGAATAGACAGAAAATCAACCTCGGAACATGTCAGTTCATAGGTAGTAAACTGATCACTTGGTTTTCAAAAGAAGTTACATCGGGTTGCCACATCTACTACTTGAGCGTAATATATGGTCGGGAAGTTGTTGTTCCCCAATCTCTTCGGCTTAGTCGGCCGGGAGGATTATAACATAGTAGCTAGGAACGCATTACTTATATTCTATATGACAGTAATAGTGTTATTGCAATCACTTTCGAATCCGGTTCTACACACAAGATGCAAGCATGTGGATGTCGACATCACTTTATAAGAGATCACGTTGAAAGAAGAACATCGAATGGAATAGATCCATACTGATAAGCAGAGAGCTGATATCTTAACCAAGTCACTAGCTTGAAACCGATTCAGAGAACTATGTAATGAGCTAGGACTTCGGACCTTAGAGAAAGTGCACCGAAATGTTTGGTGGATCGTCTCCGTAACTTACCGGTTAAGAGAATAACCGTGATAAGGAGAATCGGGTTGAGTAAGATACCTCAATCGATCAAGAAGATCGATCTGAATCGACGATAAGGGTTAATTAATTGAAGGGGAACGTCAATCGATCGATAGATCGATATAAGTGGGACATTGTTGGGAAATACAAAGGGTTAGGCAGAAACTAAGATCAACAAAAATCAGTCAGATCTACGGCTACAAGTGAACCAGATACGCATTTCCCTTTGTTTTTACTGATTACTTATATGAAATTATCGATAATATCTACTTTTACCTTGTGCATACACTTTTATGATGTGTACCTCAAAGCATTTAATGCGACGTGGGGGAATATGTATTAATTGCCATTAAATGCATTTTTAAAATCCAAAAGGAAATCGCGTGCAAATCCTTCGACCGCTTGATCAAAACCGCTTAATCAATCGTTTATTCTTTTCAAACGTTTGGTTTTCGGTCTCGATTTTCCCTCATTTCCTTTATATAGCTTCGTCAAAACCCTTCCAAAAATTACACTTCTCAAAATCTCTTGCGATTTACACTCTGCAAATTTCTCAAATACACCTGCAAATCTTGCATTTCTTGCGATTCACCTTTATTTCAATCCTCAACAAAATCTGTAATATGTGGTTACTTATTGAAATTATTCCATTTAATGTTTTGCCCACATTTTTTTTTATGCCGTCTCTAATGTTTGGTATCTCTTGTGACTATGATATAGTATGATTCAATCGGTTATTTGCTTTCGGAAATCGATAAATGATATGATTTTTTAATCATTATACTCACATAGTTTCTTCTTAATATATATGGCTACTCACGGTAATTGGCAAAATCATGTGTAACTATGCCGGTTTGGCAAACCAAATCGTGGAAGACAAATATTTAATGTTTGGAGTTACACGAGATCCAGAATCTATGGAAGTTGAACAGTTGTTAAAGGATTGTGGACTCAAAAATCTTGTCTTTGCACTCCAATCCAAAGTGATGCAAAGATGAGGCACTGGAATTCTTGAGAAATTTGGATGTGGTGACCCCTGGGGATGAACTCGTTTCATCAGTAAATGGAGAAGAGATCAAGGTTACGAATGCAGATATTACTCGACTGTTCAACCGGCCCAAAGGGAAGATCTCTCCTGCTCACTACAGGGAGAATGAAGAGGAGCTGATAAGGAATGAAATCTTCCGTGAGGCTGACAAACACCATACCGCAAACTTTGTCAGGCCGCTTCCGCCTGTTTTTTGACATTTTGTCAAAAACAATTATGGGTATATCTTTCAGCCCGGACGGATTAACAGCTGTGAAGATGCATTGTTTGGCTGCTATCATCGATGGAGCCAAGAATATCAACTGGGCTGGGTTTCTGAAGGCCATTCTGCTCCAAGAACATGAGAAATTTAGAGTGAATGAACAGAGGCAGGTCTTCCTGAAGAATAGAATAAGCAATCTCAACAAGGTTGCAGTCATTCTGATGGACAAATTGCCCAATGCTGAATGGGATCAGAATGGACTGAAGTTCTACAAAGCTTTTCTCTCAACCACAACTGCCATCTATGGCCCGGCTGATGATGATATGAAGGTGACAATCCGAAAAGGGAAACTGCTGCCCCTCAGAAAAAGAAGAGGCATCTGGTGAAGGCTCAGGAAAAGAGGCCAAAGAAAGCAAAATAGGCGTCGATGACTCTCTTCTTGGCAGACGAGTCAAAAGATGAAGAGGCTGCAGTTCAACCTGCTGCTCAAAGCACATCAGTTGCCAAATCTGCTGAGCATGGATCGCAAGTGGAAAGCTCTCCGGAGCAGTCCAAAGGGGAACAGGAGAAGGGCAAAGACGAGGCCAGATCACCTTCTCCTCAGCGCATGACTCCCTCCCCTTCTCTAGTCCACGAGCAAGTCAAGTCCCCGGTGGCGGAACCAGATCAACCATTGCTCCTAGGTTGGCATCAACCCGCTGATCTGCCACGACCAGAAACTGTTGGGATTATACTGGAAAGTATGCTTTTACTTTGTATAATCAGACTGAATTTCGGACTTATTTACTGAAATAAATTGTTTATCACTGATGCTTTAAATATCATCGAATGTTACATATATTTACTGCATAACTGTTCAATAAATAGTAAGTGTTACATTCTAGTTAATTTAGTGATATCAGATCACAGAAGATTAAATTAACAGTTCCTTGTAACCAAAAGTACACCATTCACGACCTAGATGGAAATGAACAATCCATCATGAAAGGTTGAAGTGTAAGGCACAGATTGGTTTGTCTTGACCAAGAGATTACACTAGTGCATGTCTAGTGCACTGAAGAGGACCTACAGGAGGACAAATTCTTCATAACTGGACTAGGAAGAATTAGACCTCAGTGGTTCGCTATTTCTTAATCTTCGTCCCTTAAATAGGATTGTGTGTGGTTAGTAACTATTACTTTGACTTATTACAGGTAGAGAATCAACGAGATTCAATACTTTATATCTTGGGCAATATTATTGGTCACATGCGATTGCTAAGATTTAATACGGAGAATCGTGTGCAAGTACGCTTGTTCGATTTGCCCCCTTGGGAGGTTCATAAGTTTTATCATATCAAATCTTGCAAGTGGAACTAGTTTCTGGTATGGATAATAGTGTTGACCCGTTCCTTTACCAAGGATAAAAGATATTAATTAATGGAAAGCTATTTCAGTGGCTTGAATTAATTAATGGGCTAGATAATCTTAAATACGGGAAATAATAACCGGGAGTCATATTAACTATAATATGGGTTAAGATGGATAGTGCAATATTAATTATGTAGTGGGATTAATTAATATTTATGGGCTTGAATAATATTGTGGCTCAATATTGATAATTCAAGATTCATTGGAAGGTCCAATCTTAATTCTCCTAAAGGTCCCTCAAGTATCCCAACATAAAGTCCAATAACTGAAAAAGGTGTTTAAAAATAAATTAAATTTTTGTTGCTTATTTTTCCTATTTTTTCGAAAATAGTAAATAAAAGAGGGAGAAAGATTTTCTTTGAATTTTGTTATGGAATGAAGATAAGTATTCTTGGAATACAAGATTATCTCATTAAATTCAAGAAATCTCCCACTTGGTTATTTACTATGAAATTTCGAAAATTTTGAATAATTAAGGGAGAGAAAGATTTTCTTGATTTTCTTGAAAAGATATTATGGAAGATATATATGTATTCTTGCAATACAAGTATATCTCATTGTTGGGGAATAATTTGCACAGATCTATTCGGGATGAATATTTAAATACAAATTTAATTCTTATAATTATTACTAGCATGAATTAATCCTATATTAATTCAAATAATAATCCAACAACAAATCATGCATATAATCAATTCACGTAAAACCTACGCATGCGGAATTTCTACGAGTTAACGTGAAAGTACATCTTGGGACGGGAATGGTTTTGTTGATTAGACACACCAAAAGAACTTCCCATGCATTCCCTTAATCCTTGCTCGAGTATCCGGTGGTAGGACACTTGCACCACCTTTGTGAATTTACTAATTTTTCCAGCACATTGAATTGTACTTGGGAATGAAAGAATCATCCCCTATTTATAGAGTAGTGGTGGTCGAAATTTTGGGGCAAAAACAATGTGTGAAAATCTTTTCTTGATCTCCAAGAAATCTTGAATATATCTCCTATATTCTTTTTCCCATAATTATAATATTCCACAAAATCCCACCTACTCTTTGTTATGGAGTATTTTCGAAATTATAGGGCAAGAATCCAAGATTTGGATCTTCTTGAATTTATGAGATATTCTTGTATTTCAAGAAATAAATATCTTCCATAATATCTTTTCAAGAAAATTAAGAAAATATTTCTTTCCCTTAATTATCAAAAATTTTGAAATTTTCTCTATGGATAACCAAGTGGGAGATTTCTTGAATTTAATGAGATAATCTTGTATTCCAAGAATACATATCCTCATTCCATAACAAAATTCAAATAAAATCTTTCTCCCATATTTATCCATAAATTTCGAATTTCATGGAAAAATAAGGCAACAATATTTATTTTATTTTAAACATCTTTAAGTTATTGGACTATATGTTGGGCTACTTAGGGGGCCTTTAGGAGAATTAAAATTGGACCTTCCAATGGATCTTGAATTATTAATATTGAGCCACAATATTATTCAAGCCCATAAATATTAATTAATCCCACTACATAATTAATATTGCACTATCCATCTTAACCCATATTACAGTCAATATGGCTCCCTTTATTATTTCCCCGTGTTTAAGATTATCTAGCCCATTAATTAATTCAAGCCACCAAAATAGCTTTCCATTAATTAATATCTTTTGTCCTTGGTTAAGGAACGGTTCAACATTATTATCCATACCGGAAACTAGTTCCACTTGCAAGATTTGGTATGATAAAGCTTATGAACCTCCCAAGGGGGCAAATTGAACAAGCGTACTTGCACACGATTCTCCCTATTAAATCTTAGCAATCACATGTGACCAATAATATTGCCCAAGATAAAAAGTATTGAATCTCGTTGATTCTCTACCCATGATAAGTCAAAAGCAAATAGTTACCAAATCACACATGATCCTATTTAAGGAAAGAATATTAAGAAATAATCTAACCACCGAGGTCTAATTCTTCCTTGTTCGATTCTCAAGAATTTGTCCTCCTCAGAGGGTCCTATTCAAAAGCATCACTCCTAGTGTAATCTCTTGGTCAAGACAAGCCAATCCGAGCCTTTACACTTCAACCTTTCACGATGGATTGTTCATTTTCATCTAGGTCGTGAATGGTGTACTTTAGTTACAAAATGGACCTTGGTTTAATCTTTTGTGATCCGGTATCACTAAATTAACTACAATGTAACACGACGATTTATTGAACAAATCTTATGCAAAGAAATATATGTAACATCTCGATGATATTTAAAAGATCAAAAATCCTAATTTATTTCAAGAATAAGTCCAAAATTCAGCTTTTGATTATACAAAGTAAAAAGCATACTTTCCAAAGATAATCCCAACAATCTCCCACTTATACTCAAAGTCCGCTTTTAAGTATACTACAACATGTCTCGTGTAGTTCCTAATACGTGACACCTAATATCACCTACACGAACCTAATAATTTCTCCCACTTATACTCAAAGCAGATTGTTAAATCGGTCTTGACACACATTCCTTCCACATGTCTCTCGAATGTATTCATTTTTGTGAATGGATCCGCTAGGTTGTCTTCCCGACGCTATCTTTGCCACATCTATATCTCCTCTCTTAAGGATATCTCGTATAAGATGGTATTTCATTTCAATGTGTTTCTTCAGGCTTTTATGGCTCTTGGTTCCTTTGAATTTGCAAATCGCCCTCGGATTGTCACAACAAACAAAGGATTATGCCGGGCAAATTCGAACTACATTCAAGTCCATTAGGAAGTTCTTGAGCTAAACCGCTTTTTTTTTTTGCCTCAGTTTTATTCGATTCCATGGTAGAATCTGCGACACATTTCTGCTTGACGCTTCTCCATGTCACGGCTCCTCCCCCCATGCAAAACACACTACCGGAGGTAGATTTTCTGGAGTCTATGTCTGATTGGAAATCCGAGTCCGTGTAGCCGATGGGGATTGGACTATCTGAGTGATAAATTAACATTCTATCCCGAGTTCTTTTAAGATACTTCATAATGTTTTTAATCGCCATCAATGTTCTTTTTCCCCAACTTTTGATATCTCGCCACCATGCCAACAAAGAAAGCGGATATCCGGTCTCAGACACAACATTGCATACATAAGGCTTCCGGCAAACCCGAAGCATAAGGAATGCCTCTCATGTCATCTATCTCCTTTTGCGTCTTAGGGCACATTTTCTTAGATAGATGGATTCCATGTCTGAAAGGTACGAAGTCTTTCTTGGAATCCTGCATGCTGAATCGTTTCAAGACAGTGTCTATGTATGAAGCTTGCGATAAGCCTATCATCCTTTTCTTGCGATCTCGAGTGATCTTGATCCCAAGGATGTGTGCGGCTTCCCCTAAGTCCTTCATATCAAATTGTTTTGAAAGCCATGCCCTTACATCTGATAACACCTTCACATCGTTCCCGATGATCAGAATGTCGTCTATGTATAGTACTAAGAATACCAATGCAGTTCCGACACACTTTTTGTACACACAACTTTCGAACTCATTTTGATCGAACCCATAAGACTTTATAACATGATCAAAACATTGGTTCCAAGCTCTGGATGCTTGTTTGAGTCCGTAAATGGACTTCATGAGCTTACAAACTAGGTGTTCTTGGCCTTTTTCAATGAAGCCTTGGGGTTGTTGCATATAGATCTCTTCATCAAGACTTCCGTTAAGGAAAGCTGTCTTGACATCGATTTGCCAGATTTCAAAGTCGAGATGCACAACAATCGATAAGAGAATTCGGATGGACTTGAGCATGGCTACGGGCGAAAAAGTTTCCTCATAATCGATCCCTTCTTTCTGAGTATAACCTTTTGCCAAGAGTCTTGCCTTGCATGTTTCCACCTTCCCATCCGGTCCTTTTTTTCTCTTATACACCCACTTGCAACCAATGGGTTTGACCCTATTAAGTGGTTCTACTAGCTCCCACACTCTATTATGATTCATAGAACTCATTTCGGCTTTCATTGCTATTTGCCAAGAATCTGCACCCTTGTCTTGGATTGCCTCTTCGTATGTCCATGGGTCTGATTCGTCTTGTCTGGGAATCAAGTCCGAGGACTCTCCTATTCCCATGAATCTCTCGGGCTGTTTCACAACCCTCCCACTTCTGACGAGGTTCCGTTGTGTAAGTGTGTCGTTTGGTATATCATCTTGTCACATTTGGCATTTAGGTTAGCCCCTTAGCTCATTTAAGGTAATCTCACTACGGGTCTTCTTTTCGTTCATATAATCTTCTTCCAAAAATCTAAAGTGGGTGCTTATTACCACCTTTTGATCTTCGGACCATAGAATATACACCCTTTTGTTCCTCGGGTATCCCACAAACAACCTTAATTCTGATCGAGGATCCAATTTTCCGGCTTCCTTGTCCAACACGTAGGCTGGACACCCCCAAATCCTCATGTGTCTCAAACTAGGCTTGCGCCCGGTCCACAATTCTTTGGGAGTTTTGGGAACCGATTTGGATGACACCAAGTTCAGAATGTAGGTTGTTGTTTCCAAGGCATGACCCCAGAACGACTTGGGAAGATCCGCATAACTCATCATAGATCTAACCATTTCCAAAAGAGTTTTGTTTCTTCACTCTGCAACCCCGTTTTGTTGAGGGGTTCCGGGTGCAGTTAGCTGGGATACAATCCCTTCATCAGATAAGTAGTTCAAAAACTCATCGCTGAGGTATTCGCCTCCACGATCGGATCGTAGAGACTTGATACGTTTTTCCCTATGATTCTCTGCTTGAGCCTTAAATTCTTTGAATTTCTCAAAGGTCTCGGATTTATGCTTCATAAGGAAAATATAACCGTACCTTGAGTAATCATCAATAAAAGTGACAAAATACTCATAACCTCCTCTTGCTTTGGTTGACATTGGACCACATACATCTGTGTGAACGATTTCTAACACTTCTTTGGCTCTATTCCCCTTGGCTCCAAATGCCCTCTTGGTCATTTTACCCTCCAAACATGATTCGCAGGTTGGAATTGGTTCAACTTGGAGAAACTCCAGTGAACCGTCTTTCACCAACCTTTGGATCCTCTTTGGATTTATATGACCCAATTTTAGATGTCATAGAAGTGTCTCGTTCACGTCTGATGAACATTTTCTTTTCTCGGAAACAGTTGATGTGTTATAGGATGCATTTCGTGAGTGGTGTGCACAGTTAATTGTATAGAGATTATTCGACAACGTTCCATGACAGATAAATTTATCAAAGAGAGAAATGGTAACAACTTTATTAAAAGTAACCGAATATCCATCAAGAAAAAGTTTAGAAACTGAAATTAAATTCTTTCTAAATTTTGGAACGTAAAG
Source organism: Stenogyne calaminthoides (assembly GCA_037126765.1). Taxonomy (NCBI): domain Eukaryota; kingdom Viridiplantae; phylum Streptophyta; class Magnoliopsida; order Lamiales; family Lamiaceae; genus Stenogyne; species Stenogyne calaminthoides. The sequence continues at coordinate 44,941,928 of JBBCBC010000006.1, forward strand.
AACATCTCTTAAAATTAAAACTTTGTCTTCAAAAGACAGGTGCACTTCTCCCACTGCTTCAGCTGCCACTATCGTAGCATCGCCCAGTGTGATGAGGATCTCACTCCCACTAAGTTGTCGGGTCCGCTTGAACCCCTGTAAAGTGAAACAAACATGATCAGTGGATCGCGTATCCACCACCCATAAATGGGAGTCATACGCCGCTAAACAAGTTTCAACAACTAGTGCGTGAGAATTACCTTTCTTTCCATTCCTTTTGGGATTGGAACAGGCTGACCTCGAGTGTCCTACTTTCCCGCTTTCCAAAAATTTCCTCATGCTTGATTCCATGCTCTTATTTGATGTTGAGTCTGCTTGGTTCAACTTTCTTCTTTTTTCATCATCCTTATCACCACTTGACCTAGGATGAAAAGAAGATTTTTATTTTCCCAAGTTCTTTTCCTCGCGCTCCCTTTTCCTTTCAACCAAAGTGAGAGCATTTACAAGATCATCCACTGTAAAATCTAGATCTTCAATTAGATACTCAAGATAGTGGTGATTATAGCTCTTTGGTAAGGATTGGAGAATGAAATCAATCTTAGTCTTGAAATCACATTTTTCGCCGAGGGTCTCAAGTTCCTCAAATAGCACCATAACCCTAAGGACGTGCTGCGTTGCAGTTGTCCCTTTTTCCAATTTTAATTCAGCAATTTCTTGCTTCACACTTTGGATTGCCATATGGGTCTGATGTGCGAACATCGCTTCGAGATTCTGTAAGATGTCTGCAGCTGACTCATAATTTTGATGAAGGTGTTTCAACGCATCTAACAGATGTGCCAAAATTGTATCCTTCATCAATTCATTTACCAGCTCTCATTCACCATAAATCATCTCATCCCATATTCCTGCATCCTTAGTTGGTTTTTCGGGTTTTGGTGTATCAAGTACCCATTTGGAAGGTGATGCGGTTAGGACAGGTTTTAGTTTGTATTTCCAATCAAAATAGTTTTCACCAGTAAGCAAATTGTCTTTAAGTATATTGGACAGTGGATTAGAAGGTTGCGACATGATGAACTGAAATAAACAATAATATGCATAAGCACAAATATATCACAAGGTTTGATCACATGCATCATATTAAAATCTCAAAAAATATGAACATGCATCAGCCAACATCTCAAAACAGTTTAAATAAGCCACGTGGGGCGGGTCATTATTTAAACACATTCAAGCAGGTTACAAACAAGAACAGTTACAAACCTTTAATATCCAGATTAATAGTTGGCTCCCACTTGACCAATATAAAATTGACAGGGACTTCGGGGAAGCATATGCATATCAATTTTATACCTAAGTAATAACCATGATTAAATACAGGATTATTATTTCGCTTTGAACGAGCCTCGTGGGGAGGGTCATTGTCGCCACTAGTAATAATCCACAATCATCCATTTGGAATTCATTCATGTGAAGGCTAACTTTTGACCGTCCCGTGGGGGGAATTTCTCCAAAAGAATTCACAAATAAATAAATCATGGAGGTCAAAATTAATTCAATTTTATTATCCTGAATAAAATTGTCAATTAATTATTTAAACATACTTAGTAATTTTTTATGGTGAGATTTTTCATTGGGTAACTCTCATGCAAACACATTTAAACAAATTAAATAAAACATAAGATAACACAATAATAAATCAAGCAAAGCGGAAAAATAAACATATTGGGCACAAATTATTCAATTGTCATGGTTTGATTTTTCTTGACTTGATCTTGAAGAAAAGCCGTCTTGAATTTCTCCCACTCGATCGTCTTGAAAAGAACTCCGTCTCGAAATGCCACGCCAAGTAGCTCCGCAACCGATGCTGCGCCGCATCCGCCCGGCCCTTGGCGATGCGACCCGTCTTGGCGCCTTTGTTTGGCATCACAAGATCACCCAACGGCGACCTCGGCGTCGCGCCCGTCGGCCTCGGCGGTATTTCGGCGGCGTGCGGCGACCATGGCAGATCCACGCGCAGCTTCGCCCGGCCTTTGGCCTGCGCCCGACCAACTTCAGCGGCGCGAAAAGCTTTCTCCATCCACCGATCCGCTTGGCGCGGCGGTGCGCGTGCGCCTATCTCGAGTCCATCTACAAGGCTCGATCTCATGCCCTTCGGTCCTCGGCCTCGCCCCATCCCGTGCATGCATTTAGCGTCGCGCCACGCCTCGGCGTGTGTTTTATCCTTTTATTTAAGCGCTCGCGCTCGCCGCGCCACGCCGGTTACAATTTTTATCCTTTAAATAAACCTAGATCTCGCCTCCGTTTATTACATTGATCAAATCAAACAATCATAATCTACTCGTGGATTTTCTCACGAGGCAAAACGAATCCGAACGAATCGAATTAAAAACCACAATTTATATGCATGCATAAATAAACACATTAAATTCCATGACAATTGGATACCAGCAAAAAAGATCTAGCAATTCTACTATTCAATTTCAAATTTAATGACAACGAATTAAATTACAATTTAAAATTCAGAGCCCGAAACCGTGGCTCTGATACCAGTTGTTGGGGAATAATTTGCACAGATCTATTCGGGATGAATATTTAAATATAAATTTAATTCTTATAATTATTACTAGCATTAATTAATCCTATATTAATTCAAATAATAATCCAACAACAAATCATGCATATAATCAATTCACGTAAAACCTACGCATGCGGAATTTCTACGAGTTAACGTGAACGTACCTCTTGGGATGGGAATGGTTTTGTTGATTAGACACACCTAAATAACTTCCCAAGTATTCCCTTAATCCTTGCTCGACTATCCGGTGGTAGGACACTTGCGAACAATTAACAAAAGGAAAATAAACTTTGTTGCACCACCTTTTGTGGATTTACTAATTTTTACAGCACATGGAATTGTACTTGGGAATAAAAGAATCATCCCCTATTTATAGAGTAGTGGTGGTCGAAATTTTGGGGCAAAAACAATGTGGGAAAATCTTTTCTTGATCTCCAAGAAATCTTGAATATATCTCCTATATTATTTTTCCCATAATTATAATATTCCACAAAATCCCACCTACTCTTTGTTATGGAGTATTTTCGAAATTATAGGGCAAGAATCCAAGATTTGGATCTTCTTGAATTTATGAGATATTCTTGTATTTCAAGAAATACATATCTTCCATAATATCTTTTCAAGAAAATCAAGAAAATCTTTATTTCCCTTAATTATCAAAAATTTCAAAATTTTCTCTATGGATAACCAAGTGGGAGATTTCTTGAATTTAATGAGATAATCTTGTATTCCAAGAATACATATCCTCATTCCATAACAAAATTCAAAGAAAATTTTTCTCCCCTTTTTATCCATAAATTTCGAATTTCATGGAAAAATAAGGCAACAATATTTATTTTATTTTAAACACATTTTTCAGTTATTGGACTATATGTTGGGCTACTTAGGGGGCCTTTTGGAGAATTAAGATTGGACCTTCCAATGGATCTTGAATTATCAATATTGAGTCACAATATTATTCAAGCCCATAAATATTAATTAATCCCACTACATAATTAATATTGCACTATCCATCTTAACTCATATTACAGTCAATATGGCTCCCGGTTATTATTTCCCCGTGTTTAAGATTATCTAGCCCATTAATTAATTCAAGCCACTGAAATAGCTTTCCATTAATTAATATCTTTTGTCCTTGGTTAAGGAACGGTTCAACATTATTATCCATGCCGGAAACTAGTTCCACTTGCAAGATTTGGTATGATAAAGCTTATGAACCTCCCAAGGGGGCAAATCGAACAAGCGCACTTGCACACGATTCTCCGTATTAAATCTTAGCAATCACATGTGACCAATAATATTGCCCAAGATAAAAAGTATTGAATCTCGTTGATTCTCTACCCATGATAAGTCAAAGCAATAGTTACCAACCACACGTGATCCTATTTAAGGAACGAAGATTAAGAAATAACTAACCACTGAGGTCTAATTCTTCCTTGTTCAGTTCTGAAGAATTTGTCCTCCTGTAGGTCCTATTCAGTGCATCAGTCATGCACTAGTGTAATCTCTTGGTCAAGACAAGCCAATCCGAGCCTTACACTTCAACCTTTCACGATGGATTGTTCATTTCCATCTAGGTCGTGAATGGTGTACTTTTAGTTACAAGGGACTGTTAATTTAATCTTCTGTGATCTGGTATCACTAAATTAACTACAATGTAACGCGTACGATTTATTGAACAGTTATGCAGTAAATATATGTAACATTCGATGATATTTAAAGCATCAGTGATAAATAATTTATTTCAGTAAATAAGTCCGAAATTCAGTTTTGATTATACAAAGTAAAAGCATAATTTCCAGTATAATCCCAACACTCATAAATTCAAGAAGATCCAAATCTTGGTTTCTTTTTTCTTAATATTTCGAAATATCCCATAACAAGTGGAGGTGGGATTTTTGTGGAATATTTTAATTATGGAGAAAAGAATATATGAGATATATTCAAGATTTCTTGGAGATCAAGAAAAAGAATTTCCCATAGTATTTTTCCCCAAATTTTCGACCACCACCTCATCTATAAATAGGGGATGATTCTTTCATTCCCAAGTACAATTCCATATGCTGGAAAAATTAGTAAATCCACAAAGGTGGTGCAACAAATTTTTATTTTCCCTTTTGTTAATTGTTCGCGAGTTTCCTTCCACCGGATTGACGAGCAAGGACTAGGGAATACTTGGGAAGACTTTTTGGTGTGTTTTTACCGACGAGACCATTGCCACTCCAAGAGGTTAGTTCACGTAAACCCAAAATTCTGCATCCGTAGGTTTTATGTGAACTGTTTATATGCATGGTTTGTTATTGAATTATTATTTGAATTAATATATGATTAATTCATGCTAGTAATAATTGTCAGAATTAAATTTGTATTTAAATATTCATCTCGAATAGATCCGGGCAAATAATTCCCCAACAGAAACTTCCTCCACACAACCTCCAGTCTCAACTGAACAATCACTTCCAGAATCCAGATCTTCGAAGACCATCACTGGGAAGTTGGCACGGATGCGGATTGAGCGGGAAATCGATGAATTATACCCAGAACTAGAAGCTAATCCGGCTGTAAGGGGCGATGTTCTGGAGATCCTGACCTGGAGAGATCTCCGCTTGAAGAACTTTTCCGACTTCATAATTATTATTGAACAGATGGGAGGAGCTGATGAATTCGCTGACTACGACTTTGATATGAGAAAGTCTGCTAAGGTCAATTCACCAGCTGAGCTGATTTCTACTGAAGCTGTCAAAGCCTTGATCAACAGGAAGCTGGGAAAAGCTGATACGGTTGAGTTGGACACGGAGGAGGAAGCCCCACAAAACGAGACAGATGCTCTTATGAAGGATGCAGGAGTTGCCGATGAAGGTGAGCCTGGTGCTACAGTTCATGACCAGCCACCTGAGGCATAAACAACTGGCACTGATCATGTGGTTCAAGATATTCCTGCTACTCACATAACCACAGATCATCTGCGGGAGATCAGATCGTGCTTCAAAGATCTCCTCAAGGAAGAAGTAGAAGGGGTGTTGGCTAACGGGGTTAGCAACACTATAGCTGATCAGAGGCAGGCGGGCCTCAGGGAAATAAAGGATCAAACCCAGATTGAAACTATTAAAGATCAGTTTTCTCAAACCCTGACCAACCTGACAACTGATATTAAGAAGACTTTTGACGAGAAGTTGGTCCAGGCTGATCAAAATCAGGTTTCTCTTCTGATGGTTACTGAGAAACTTGAGAAGACATAAGAGAAACTTGACAAGCTCATTCTTACACTCTCGACTGCCGTTGAATCTGCCAAATCCGAGCTGATCTCCAAGATCCAAGAATTAACTACTCAGGCTCAAGGATTAAATGTTTCTGATCTGAACAAGGCAATATCAGTCAGCTTTGGCTCCCTGACTTCCCACCTCACTACACTTTTTGATCAAACCAAAAAGGGGGAAGACCAGGTTGAGAAACCAACTGACTTCATTAAAACAACAGAGAAGATGATTCAAGCAGTTGAGACTCATGGCCAAAGACTAGACCATCTGGATCTGTTCGCAAATGAAGTATCTAAAAAGATGGAAAAGTCTAAGGCAAGAAAAATGGCTGCCGGTGCTGGAACATCTAAAGCTGCTGACCCTGCAAAAAGAGTTACAAGAAGCACGGTGAGCCAGATACAAGCTGATAAGGAACTGGCTGAGAAACTCTCCAAAGAACAGATTATTGAAGAAGCTCGGTTATGTGAAGAAGAGAGGAGAGCAAAAAAAATGTCCCGAGGCAGAAAATCTTAAGAATAAATACAGGTCAAGGGTAAAGAAAGGTCTTGCTGGAAAGTCAGGAGAAGAACCACAGCTGGCAGCAAGAATCGATGAGATTATTCCAAAAACTGCTGCTCATTCTGATAAGTTCGAAGAATGGAACAAGATAAGGGGTGAATGGCTCATGGATACTTTTGTTCTGGACCTAGTGTCAAAAGAAGAATCACCAGATGAGGAATTTCTCAACTGGTTGAAGAACAAGCATCCAGACTTTCTGAAGTATCTGGAGAATGAGGCCAGGAAGATAAATGTAAGAATAGTCCATCAAGATTATGAGGTGATGGACTACTCGAAGAAGGCAGATGGCTCATTCGATAGATTGGCCTTTCAAAGATTCTACTTTGACACCCTGAGTAAGTCACAAATAACTGATCCTCAACAGATCAACGATGTCAAGTGGAAATTGTACTGGATACTCAACGTGCCTCAAGATCAACGAGAGATGCCAGAAGACTACATTCCAAGAAGGTGAAGATCAGAAGACTTTTAGGAAAAGTTGTACTTAATATTCTTAAACTTTTCAGATGTAACATGTAAATGACAAATCAGTTAAATGAAAAGTTTATTTTTACTGATCCTAAGACAAATTCTCATTGTCTTCTGATTTTCTGTTTTGATTATTAAATTATCAATTGTTGTTGGTTTCTTAGATGTTTTGGTATCATCAAAAAGGGGGAAATTGTTGGGAAATTTAGAGTTTTGATGAAAGTTCCAAAACACTTGTAATAGGACAAGTCAGAACTTGTTAGCTGACTGATAAGCTAGATATCGGGTTAGGATGACCAGTTGATAATTATTGTATAGAACAACTGATGTAATAGATAGGTCACATATTGAGGGGGAACTCAATAAAGTCTTGAAGAAGATCAGACCAGACATTTAGTCAGATGATCAGGTGAAGAAATGAAGATAAAGAACCAGATGACCTGAAGATCAGATAACTACCAGAAGATCAAGACCAGAAGACCTACATCAGTCGAGTCTGCTAAGTTGAAGCTAGGACAACTTGAACCAAAAGACTATCAGGTAGACTGATCAGTTTTATCTGATCAGGTCCGCTCTCAACTGGTGTCAACTGTTTCATGCACCAGATCATACGTACTATCAGACAAGAAGAATGTCTTAGTTGGTATACCAAACACTGAATCAGTGTATCTATTAACCAATGAGATCAAGACACGTACGTACAGAGCTGAAAATGCGGGATTTGGCGCTGCGAAATCAAACGGCTAGAAAGGACAAACATACATGCTTTCGGCCATGCCGTCCCTGAAGCACGTCACATCACCCTGCAAAACTACCAAATATAGCATGAAATTCAAATTGTTCTCCAACGGCTATTTGATTTCGAGGTCTATAAATATGGGATTGCTCTTCAGAGTGAAGACACGGAAATTATCATCCAGCTCAAGCTATATCAAGATTTCCGCACGAAGAATACAAAATTCAAGTTTATTTTATAAGTGTTCATCCCATTGTTCTTAGCATAGAAATCTCATCCTCTAGCTTTAGGCTACATAAACACTAGGATAGATTTCCAGTTGGAACAACAACAAATCTTTACCCAAACCCAAAAGTTAGGTTAAGTTTGTTTTAGCAAGATTTCAGACTGGGGTTTCTAGTTCTGATTTCTGGGATCGGTTGAGTGAGAACTCTTAAAATATCTATTGGTTGTAATGTGTTGGACTAACACAATAAACTAAGTCCAGTTGGTTAAGTTGGTGCCCCTTGTGATAGGGAAGAGTGGACGTAGGACTGGTTGTCCGATCCACTATAAAAATCTTGTGTGTCTTTACTTGTTCTTACTTGTTTTACACAACTGCACACAACCTGAGTTTAAACTGCATACATATTCTGAGTTAGGATCAGTCTGCATCAAGCAACTGATCTAATCAGTTTGACACTTTAGTCATATGATTGAAAACAGACTGCAGAATCTGATCTTATAAAACTGGTTTTTCACACGGGTTAAAACTAGCTTCCGCACATCAGTCAAACTGATAGACACCGAACTGATCTGCCTTCAGGCGATCAGTAAGTTGGATATCAGTCCAAACTGATTCACACGCACTCTGATCAATCAGGCAACCTTCCATCACACCTGATCTTGCACTAAAAGTTTTCAGAAGTCTATTCACCCCTCCCCTCTAGACTTATGTCCTCACGAAACTCGTTCGAACCTACACGATGGATAACTTATAGCACTGCACATAAAATAATTGTCATTAATTGTAAAAAAAATAACAGTCATTTTGTGTGTCAAAACTGTTATTATCGTGGTAGTAGGACTCGTTGGCCGCCGTATCAAAACCCAAAAAATTTGCATCGTGAACGTCGTTTTCCGTATAAAAAATTTTGTACGGTTCGTCTTGGGATCGGTGTCATAATTGGGAAACACGTCATCACTTACAACCTTTTTTTCTCTTCATCATAAATAAACGGCCATCATAATAAAAATTGTCCATAAAATTTTCTACCTCAAATTCTTCCAAATAATTTTCTTCAGGCTAAAATTTCCCATCAAAATCAAAAGACCCAAAATATTATTCAGGCTCAACACAATTAAAATATGACTAACAAAAGTACTAAGCCCAACTTGCTCCAAAAGTTGTCTAGGCCCATTTGGCTCACGTTCAATGGAGAAAGGCTCAGGGAGTGATAGAATCAGTGTTTTCATAATCGGATCGGCGATCAAATCAGACTGAGCACCATTTAGTGGTTTAATCTGTTGGACCGATCGGATCGGCTGTTCAACCGTTAAAATGATCTCTATCAATTTTTCAAAATATTCTCTATATTACATTAAAAAATAAAATAAATGTGCACTTATAAAATTTAAAATTATAAATTTACAAGTTTCATATTGAAATAAATAAAATAGAATCAAGAAAACACAACACAACACAATATAAAATTCTAAATTTTAAATAAGAATGATAGAAATAAGGATTAAGTTCTAAATTAATTAAAAAATAAATAAAAATTTGTAAAAATCTATTACATATTGATTTTACATATAATAAAAATCTCATTTTACCAAACTTTCAAAACAAACACATACTTTTTACTATTCTTTAGGATTTTCAAATCCATAAAATTTTAAATTCATAACTTCCCCCACACATCTAAATCACGAAACATGCATAATGACCTTGAACTAATATAAAAATGAAACAAAAAGCCAAAAGAATATCACATTACGATCTTGCCCAAATATTAAAGATCTAAAATAGGCAATAAGCCCATGTCAATTAGATGTTGTAACAAGTCCAAGCCCAGACAGCCAAAGGCCAAAAAAATAGCTTTTTGATAAAACAAATTCAGCCCAAATGAAATTTATAATGGCTCTCATTTTAGTTTGACAAAAACTCGTATGAGACGAAAGACAGCAAGTGTACTTCTTTTAATATTAGTGTCTCTTTGTGAATACTACATCAAATTTTCATATATATAGTGTGTAATGATTTAAACTGCAATTATAAAGAATTCAATAGGAACTAAAAATAAAGACCAAATAATCAAATCTAGCTCATGATTTTTGTTTTTTCATCAATTTTAACAAAAGCACATACTTTCACTTAATACTTAAGAATATTCCCGAGTCACAATTTTCAGCAAGGTCCATCTGATGTGATCGTCGGAGTCCACATATCTTGTTGGCGTATAAATATTAAAATTAAAAATATTAAAAATATCACCACCTAAGATCAGAAAATGATGGATATAAAAACATCATGGGTAACTATTTTTTAATATTAGGTTGTGATCTTTTTTATTCTTTTATTTTAATATTTACACGTCAATAAGTACAAGTGAATACCGGCGACCACATCAGACGGACCATTTAAAGAATGGAGCTTGAGGATATTTTTTAAGTATTAAGTGAAAGTATGATCACAAATATAATGAATCAGAGGGTTATTTATACCCCAAAATTGGGTTGTAGTCTTAAAAGTCCATTCAACTTGAATATTACTTTAAAGGCCCAAGCAGTCGATCAAACTTCAAAACCCCACACAGTGATCCAAGTAAAAAAGAAGCAGTTACATTCCTTTGTTGGTAATTCGAGTTTAATGTGTTATTTATGTATTTATTGTAATTTTGTAATTATTAATTTACTATTATTTTATATTTGCTCGACATATATTAATTTGATCTCGTTTGCTTTGATTTTGTGTTTAATGTGAATTTCAAGTATTTAAAAATAAAATCGATAAAGCCTCAGATGAGTAAAGCGTGAAGATACAATTGAATACAAATTAGCCGAGTCGAATGCGAAGAAAAAACCCAATATTGAGTGCCTCAAGTTGTGTTTGTTTTGAGATTTAAGTGTGTGGAGCAAGTCAATGTTTTAGAATCCAGTAATTTATAATTCTTGATAAATAGTAAATATATGTGTTTTTTTTAGATTTGGGTAAGATATTTAACTTTATGTCAAATCAATGTTTAATAGTGATTGATGTTGTATTATTATATTATATTAATTTATGTGGTGAATTTAATTTTATGTCAAATTAAAGTGTAAGAGTATTGTTTTATTTTAGTGGTGAATTATTTTAAAATGTTGTATTGAGAAGAGTAATAATTTGTAGGTGTGAATTAAATGTGAAATTTAAAAATCAAACTCTAAATCTCAAACTCGTATGAGACGAGAAATGTAAAATTCTAAGTCTATCTTTGTGAGTTCCAAAACAAATACTGCCTCAGTATTACTGCAGCATAGTTACCGGAAATCAGGCTCAATCTTGGCCCATGAGTTAATAATTGCTGACCAAGGGTGTTGGTCACGTTTTGTGGATGCAGAATTAGAGGAAAATGCCTTTATTCAAGCCCATATGTAATACGTTTATATTATTTGACCTAATATTTAAGCATTCCTTCTGAGAGAAGTAACACACATTTTTTTTTTCTTTTTCTGGGGACACAAATAAAAGCGCAGCAGTAGGAGATTTTTTTTCTTTAATTTCGTTTATTTCCATTAGCCAAGTGGCTAATTTGGTATTCTAAAAGACTAAAAATTTTGAATAATTCAACCTTTTAATTAATTTTGTTTTATTTAATTATATGTTTTACGTATTTTGATTAATAGATTTATTAGGACTGACCACCTTAATTTATTTGTTTATCAATTCTAGTTAGTTCACATAATATAATCTGTAATTGTTATATTTATGTGATTATTGTAATAACTAGGATAGATCACCTTAGAGATAACGAAGTTTAGATTATATGGTTCTAACGCTTCGCTTTCATAATTTAATTTGCTCTATTGTGTTGGTTCGTTAATGCATTATGTGGATTAAATCTTAAATACATGTTTTAGGGTTGTTTATTGGAATAAATTAATTAGGGATAGTACATTTTAATTAATTAACATAAGAAACAATTCAGTCTATTTTTATCCTACCACTAATTTAGGGGTAAAATTTGAGATAGAGTGTTTAGATAACGGAAATCGCTAATTAAATTGGAAGAATAAATCAAGAGGAAGGTATCCAAGAACTATATCATTTTATTTATTAATTGCTCATATTTTTTTACTTGCTATTATTTATTTTGCATGCTTGAAAGTATTATAAATTCAACCATCCCCCTACCCCCTTTTAATTTCTTTCGTACACGACTTATTCAATTTAATTTTACTATTTATTGTGGATCGACATTTACTTATCCTACTATATTTCAATGGATTAATCAAATTATTTATATTTATCTTTTGGTGCAACGACAACATATCAAATTTAGACGCTTTGCTGGGGAATAGTTGAAAATTTTGTTTAATTACTTGTTTTAATTTTTATCAAAAAAAATATTCTGATTTTTTTATTTTTTATTTTCATGTTTGTTCAGTTCTTAGTTTTGTTTTCTACAGATTACACGAATACTGACCCATCAGTGTTTAGTTCAAGTTCTAGAAAATTTGATATACTCCAGGTTTATCTCGCTTTTCGCTATGTATGATCCTCTGTTGTCCTCGCAGGATAGTCTTCTAATTGTCTTTGAGAAATTCAACAGACCTAATCTTCACCATGGTGTCCAACAAAGAATTTACTGCGGTGACAATCATTGGCAACGATACCATGATCAAAGACCTTAATTATTTAAAAATTATGAGAGGAGTTATGATGATGGAGGTGGGCTGATCATCTCTGAACAAAATTTTGGACCCTCATTGGAAGATTTGGTGAAATTTATGGCATCATCCATGCTAAATTTTCAGCAAGCAACCCAACTGAATCTAAAGAATTGGAGGATGGATGAAGGAAATTGGAGGTTTAATTGAGCCAAATGGCGATTATCGTGAGTCAATTACAAGCACAAATGAGCGAAAATCAAGTGAAGGATATTGTAAAACCTAACCAAGATTAGAAAATTGAGAAGGAGATTGAAATAAATGAAGTGAAGTATTTTGGGGTGCACAATGACCAAATTGAGGCATGAGACGAGTTGGTTGAGATAAAAAAAAAATTGTACCGAAAAATCTGAATGTGGAGGCATACACTGATCCCCCTCAGTGTTAGTGCACCAGGACAGAAAAAAGGGGTACAATCTCGTAACCCATTTCCTGTTATTACTAATGTAGTTTTCTTTCCCTCGGGTTCAGAAAGGTCGAGAAAGATGTTAAGGAGCAGCATAAACCTTATGTCTTTCGAAGCAAATGTCAAGACATGCCAAGTTATTGATAGAGTTATACACCGAAAAAATGGCTATTTGGAATGAGAAGATTTTGACGGGAGGGAAAATTCTTTCTTAATGGAAAATGTCACTAAAAAGAAATGATTATTCTACTCCTATCACGTGAAAAAGAAGTTAGTCGTCGAGCGAACAATGTTAAGAAAAGGCGCTGATTAGGAGGCAATACAATATTTTAATTTTATTTTTTTCTTCATTTTTTTTCTCTTATATTTTATTTTCGTGTCTTTAATTTTCTTCGTAGTGTTTGTTCTTCCACTTGGGCTTACAGGTGAATTTGAGATACACTCAACAAGCTGTCAATCGCTGTCGTAGTGTTGTTTACTTCTATATCACTAGCACTCCGCATTCTAGGGCCCTCACTCCCGTATATTCTTGAAACTAGTTTAATGCCCGCGTGTTACGCGATTTTCTAATTAAAAATTTCAATATTTTTAATAAATAATATATTTAATAATTAAAAATATAAATATGTGCATAAAAGCACTAAATATGAATTAATAATTGTTTAAGGTGTATATTAGTAAATTTTCTTAAACCTTGGAATAAGATTATTATGCCAAATATTATTTATCAATTTTAATAAGAAGTTGAAACCTACAAATCAAAACAAAATAAATCGACTAAGAAAAGACTAACAAATTATTTAATATGAGATAATGAAAAAAAAATTAAAAGTGAATGAATTATAATATAAAATACTTTTACCACATAAAATATGTTAAGATATACATAAGAGCAATTATAAAATAAAATTATTTATTACACATTTTATAACATTCACACATATAAATTAATGAATATGAATTACACATTTTATAACATTCACACATATTTTAAATACCTAAATAATTAGAAATTAATTATACACAAAAACATTAAGTTTCATGACACATAGGATTCTTTTATAAAAAAAATCAAATAGAAAAATGACATGTGTACTCAAATTTCTTATTGAATGACACATAAGTTAAATTAACATGGAGTTGACACATCATAGAAAAAAACTCCCTATTAGTATATAGAGGGATTGGGTAAACTCGTTTCACTCTACATATTTCATTCCCGTGCAATTGCTTGTTATTATGCCTCGTAGTTTCGTGCTTGAAAACTAACACATGTTTAAGTGTACGGGGTTGTGAGTTTGTAGAGTGTGATTTTTTCATTCTTGGGTCGGGGTGTTGCATTAATTCTCGTTTATGTGAGTAGGTGATTTTCGTGCGTATGTGCGGAGTTTTAAGTACAATAGTTGGATACTTTGATATATTTCTAGTTGCTGGAATTTTTTATTAAAAATATTGCATTCATGAGCTATGCGGCTTGATTGGTAACTGGATTTTGATTCATGTATTATTCATAGAGTTGAGTTGATCTTTAGTTTACTTGACTTTGAAGTAGCTCCATGTGTTACTTGTATCTTGGTAATTTTTTTTATCTAATTGAAAAGGGAAAATCTGAATCGGTGTCCTTAGTTGAAAAAAATAAAAATTTTGAGGGTTGGAGGAAAAAAAAGAAGTTTAGTAGAAAAAAATGCTGAAAAAAAAGAGGGGCTGATACAACTGCCTAATTTAGCGGCTCAAGTGTTCTCAAATTCCTAAACAATTTATCAATTGACCTACCTTATTCAAATATAATACATACTAGGAAGTTTTTAACTACATAACAAGTCTATTACAATTGAAATCTATAAACTTTCATACGTAAGGTTAAGAATTAGTGAGAGTGTTTGTAATATTTTAAATAATAATTGTAATATATATTATATAAATAAAATTAATAGTAAAAATATATGATTTCATGGGGTATGTGCCCCCCTAATGAGCGACGTAGCTCTGTCATTGTGTGAGTCCTAGGTTGTTATTCCTTTGCATTTCGTTCTTTTGTGATACAGTTCTGCTTGAGGACACACAAATGTTTAAGTGTGGGGGATTTGATAAGTCAAGTTTAGTGCATTATTTATGTCCTTATTATGATAATTTTGTAATTATTAATTCAATATTCTTTTACATTTACTCGACTTATATTAGTTTGATCTCATTTGCTTTGTTTTTGTGTTCTATGTGCATTTCAAGTATTTTTGGAACTTTTTGATGAAGCCTGAGACGAGTCAAGTATGGAGATACAATTAGATACAAATTAACCGAGCCGAATACGAAGAAAAAACCCAATACTGGGTGCCTTAGTGTTACTGCAACATATTTGCAGGAAGGCCAAAGTTATTAAGACCGACATCTTTAGTAAGTACACCATCCAAATTAGTACACCTCCTCTATGGTTAGTACACTCCCCGTGAATTGTCTAAAATACCCTCTCACTTTTATAAACAAAAATCATAATTGTTCTATCTCTCTCCTGCTTTCATCCCCACTCTTTTTTTTTACTATGAGTGCAGGGTGCACCTTGGTGCACATGAAACCCTCTAGTTTGTCTATCAATTCTAGCTAATTCACATAGTATAATCCATAATTTTTATATTTATGTGATTACTGTAGCAGCTAAGGCAAATCACCTTAAGGATAATGAAGTCTAAATTATATGGTCAGAACGTTTCGCTTTCATAGTTTAGTTTGCATTATTATTTTGGGTCTTAATGCATTATGTGGATTAAATCTTAAATACAGGTTTTAAGGGTGTACATTGGAATATATTAATTAGGG
Source organism: Stenogyne calaminthoides (assembly GCA_037126765.1). Classification (NCBI taxonomy): domain Eukaryota; kingdom Viridiplantae; phylum Streptophyta; class Magnoliopsida; order Lamiales; family Lamiaceae; genus Stenogyne; species Stenogyne calaminthoides. Next base: position 44,957,629 of record JBBCBC010000006.1, read on the forward strand.
TCGTACTTTCTAATTAATTAAATATATATAAAAAATCAGACTAGTTTGGTCGTATCACTAGTTTTGGGGCAATATTTGAGATAGAGTGATGAGATAACCAGAATCACTAATTAAATTGGAAGAATCGTTCAAGCAAAAGTTATCCAAGAACTAGATTGTTTTATTTATTGATTACTCATATTTATTTACTTGTTTGTTATTAATTATTCATTTTGCATGCTTGCTGATATTATTAAATCACTATCCAATTCCCCCTAATTGCTTTCGTGCACAACTTATTTAATTTAATTTCACTATTTTCTATCCTACTACATTTTAATGAGTGTACACCATCTGTGCTAATTTTCATGTTCCAAAATTTATTCTACCTCATAAGTTTTTGACACACGCACTTCAAAATTATGGTGATTCAAATGTTGGTTTTCAAGATTTTACTTGCCATAGAGTGAAATACAATTTTTGACACAAATGTTATAATTCGAAAAAGAAAGGTTATTATCATTTAAAAAAAAAAAAAAAACTTCTAATAAGTACTCCCTCCGTCCCATTTTGTTTGTCGTTTTAGAGTGTTTCATACAAATTTAAAAAAGAAAAATATCAAATAATAATTAATATATGTGTAACGTGTCATTTTTACCCTTATGCTTACCTACATAACCATTTAATGCATATTATTAAGAATTAAAGACTACTAGGTCCAAGAAAACCCGTAGAAATACTATTAGGTCCAACATGTTTTTTAAAAGACTCTTAGGTCCAAAAGTGTATTTGAAAAACCCATATTACCCCCACACTCTCTACTCTCTCTCCCTCAAAGTATCAGCCGCCCCATCCCCCAATAATTATTATTTCACTTATCTTCTCTCTCTCACTCCTCTCGGTTATCTTCTCTCTCTCTCACTCCCCTCTCTTTCAAAAATCCTTCGGTTATCAGTTGCCGCTTCCAAAATTAATCCTGCCACTGATCTATTTTTCACCGGAATCAGTCAGAGAGCGACGAATCGGGGGGCGACGGCAGATCTAGTTTCGGCGGCGTAGATGAAGGCGGTGGCGGCAAAGACGCCACTGAAAACGAAGCGAAAGTGTTCTGTTTTGGCTGGTTGCGATCTATATCTCGGGGGGCGTAGCCGTTGATGGAGCCGATGATAATTTGGAGTCGTCTCCATCGCTGGAGGCGAGATGGATGAAGACGTGATGAAGATGAAGACACCATTTTCGCAGCATTTTCCGACGGAGGAGCGTTCGAGTTCTCAGATCTACGACTCACTGGGTCCGCTTGACCGAGTCAACTGAGTCGCACGAGTTTGGAGCGAGTTGACATTTTATTCTCCAAAAATGGCTGCCGAGAAGGTATATACTCAATCCTCTTTTTCAACTCTACACATTATTATGATTATGTTTGCTTTTAAAGTTAAGTTCATGCAATTTTGTTTTTTTTGGCTGAATGTGGGAGCTTTATCAATTTATGAGGTTTTGTTCTTGAATGTTGTTGGGGTTTTTGCTGTATTTGATTTTTTTTTGTTACGATCTGTGTTTAATCTGATTTGTTGGGTTTTTTCCTGTGATTGATTTTTTTGTTTTTGTTTGATTTTTGGATTTTTTGCGATGATATGTGTAAATTAGGATTAATCTGTTTGATGTGTAATATGTGTTTTTTGTGATGATTTGGGTTTTGAATTCAATGTGTTATTTTTGTTCAGATTTGTGGCTTCTTCAAGATGGATGATGGAGGAAGAAGACAATGGAAAGAGAAATATTTTCTTTTTTTTTGAGAGTATTGGTTATGAAAATATTCGTAATTTTATGAAAACATTCATGTATTTATTCATGTATTAAATGCATATATGTGCATGTAGAAGATTTTTTTTTTAATTTTCATTTAGATATGTATTTTTTTTTATAATTTTTTTATGTATTTTTTGAAGACTAGTATGTAAATATTTGGATTTTAAATATATAATTTTTGGTATGTTGTTTAATTTAGATTTGAATTTTTTTTTTGTAGAGATTAAGATTTTTTTTTTTTACATGTTCATGAATTTATGCATATGCATGACGAAAAGATAAGAAAAACTTGTTTTTTTTTTTTAGAAGAAGAAAAAATTTTGGATTTTCGATTTAAATATGTAAAGTTTTATAAAATTTTGAGAGATGGTGTATTTTTTTTGAAATCTAAATGAGAAGGGAGATAATATTTGAAGTAGCAGAGAGAGAGGGTTGTATAATAATTGAGAGAGAGAGAGAGAGATTGAGTGTAATAAAACTTGTTGCGTGTGGAGAATGATGAAAAACCATCAAATCACCTGTTTTGTAGAAGAGATAAGGGTGAAGGAGGTGGTTTACAAATAGAAGGGAAAAAATTGTATTAATTTCTTTCCACCAACTATTTTGGACATAGTAGTATTTATTTAAAGTGATTGGATCTATTAGTATTAAATGAGTCAATTTTTTACCTTAAAGTTCCGAACTCTATTATTAAAAGTGTTGAGGAAAATTAAATAAATGAATTGATTCTCATCTCTCTACAAGTTCGGACTTTTAGATGAGACAAAATTCTTTCATGGTATCAGAGTTTAGGCTCGCCCAGATCCTGAGTTCGATTCATGTGGAAGCACTCCACCTATTTAAAATGTCCACTCGTTGGGTCTCCTCCCCAGAGGGCAGAGACAATGATTCTACCCACGAGTGAAGGAGGGTGTTGAGGAAAATTAAATAAATGAATTGATTTCCACCTCTCTACAAGTTCGGACTTTTAGATGTGACAAAATTCTTTAAAAAAGGTTAATTATAAAGATAAAATTTATATATGACATTTAATTTTTTTTAAGATTAGTAAAAAATAACAATTGTTTTAAAACAAAACTTCAAGACAAAAAAATGAGACCAAGAATATCACTTTTTCGATATAAAGTATCAATTCCCAAATTTTAAAACCAAGGTGGTCTTGGCCGAAATTTCAATATATATATGATCGTGAAAAGAGAAATAAATTTGAGGTATTGCATATGCATAGGGACAAGGAATAGCGATTGAAGAGCAACCGACGATGCAGAAAAAGGTCAACTTGATTGGACGGACGGCTGACTTTGAAATCTTCATCGTCTCCCAAACTAATAAGCCATAATTCTGCCGCTCTTCAAATAAATCTAATCCTTATTATTATTTTACCAACTTAAACCCACACTCGTTCCAACTTCCAACCAGTACAATTTTATTTTTTACTAATTTAAATTTGATCCAAAGCGAAAATTAAATCGATTATCTTTGTTTCTTGCGTGAACCTAAAAATTTGTTTAAGTTACAAAATATACTTTTAACAATTTAAAAGGTCAAAATATAGGGTGGCAAGTTTCACACAAGTAATTCGTAAAATTGGTTAAAGGGTATTATTTATATAATTAAAAAGTATTAATCATAATAAGTGATAATTAAAGAATATGATTATTATTACAGAAAGCATTACTTGGAATGGTGAATAATATGACTTATATTATAATATGGGTATTAGTTGTGAAAACTTTTGAATACGACTTACATTACAAAATGATATTAATCGTGAGAATTGAAGGTTTAAATTTTTAAATATTGAACCAATTTCATGGTGAACAAGTTTCACGAGAGACGTACCCTTAAAAATTCATTTAAGTGATATAGACATATAATTAAACTTAATCACATAAAATACCTTTGTGTATTTTTTAAAAAATATTTTTAAAACAAGCCAAATAACATACAAAGTGTTTTCTAAATAATATCATATGCATGACATATTTAAAATATTATTTACTCAAAATCTAAAATTTATTTAGGATAAACTGTAAAAATATAACTTAAATTTGTCACATATTGCACTTGAATGATCAAACTTTCATCTTTTGCAGAGTAGATATCAATATATGAAGTTGTTCCCAAAAAAAAAAAAATGGATAATTTTAATAACAAAATAAGGGGTATCTATTTGAAGCCTTCACAATCTTAAATTGAAAATTACATAGTTGTTCCCAAAAAAAAAAAAAAAAAAAATTTAAGAACAAAATAAGGGGTATCTATTTGAAGCTTTTGCAATCTTAAATTGAAAATTACAGAGTTGTTCCAAAAAAAAAAAAAAATCACTGGATAATTTTAAAAACAAAATAAGTGGTATCTATTTGATGCCTTTGCAATCTTAAATTGAAAATTACATAAGTATCATTCACGTCAAATAACAATACTTCAGTTCAGTTCACTTCTTTTATTCTAAACCTTTTCTCCTTCCTGAACTCATTTGTTTACATTCATGGTCATATGGATTTCAGCATATGGAGTACCGATAATGCTGGAGGTCCCAATATTGACATTCACTACAAAAAAACACTCATTTTACGAGGAAAATTAAGGAGGGGAAAAAAACCCTCGTTATTTAACGAGGGTTTTCACGAGGGATAACGTCAATGAGGGCTTTCACGAGGGCTGCACCCTCGGCACACTCAACGAGGGATTCCCTCGGTGAACTGCTCGACAAAGTCAATGAGGGCTGACAACCCTCGCTAAATTCGTTGGCACAATTAGCGAGGGCGCAGACGAGGGCCTCCCCCCCTCGCCAATTCGAATTTCTGACGGGTCTGTCCCGCCCTACCCGAGGTGTGTTTCTCGAGGGCAACCACCCTCATTAAAGCCCTCAAAATCATAATTAAAAAATTATATAAGTATTAGTTGTTTTATTATTTAGTATTAATTGTTTTAATATTGTTTAGTATTAGTATTTTAAATGTGCAGTTTACATATTGTGCGTGTATTTAGTATTAGTTGTTTAATTATTTAGTAATAGTATATTGTGTATTTAGTATTAGTTGTTTATGTAGTATTAGTTGTATTAACTTAATTTTTAATTTAATTTAGCTTAAATACAATGATCATCCGTCTGAGTCGACTTACATGCGGGCGATTGATGAGACTTTTGTTATGTTTTATGTTAATTTATGAATATTCAACGCATACATGTGTGTTTTATGATTATTTCTACTATTAGCTTATGAGAATGGTTTAAAATATTTATTTTTAAAAAAGATTATTATAGGTGTATCTATATATATATGCACAAGTGTTAGTAAATAGGAAAAAATAATACAAATGTAATAATTTTACAAGTACTACTTTTCATTTAAGCAAGTGATACTTTCTATTTAAACAAGTGCTACTTTTCATTTAAACAAGTATTACTTTTCATTGTAGCAAGTACTACTTCTCATTTAAACAAGTAATAACTTTCATTTAAATAAATTATACCTTTCATTTAAACAAGTATTATTTCATTTAAACAAGTACTACTTTTCTATTTAAATAAGTACTACTTTTCTATCTAAACAAGTAATACTTTTATATTTTAACAAGTAATACTTTTTATTTAACCAAGTACTACTTTTCTATTTAAACAACTACTACTTTTATATTTAAACAAGTAATACTTTTTTTTATTTAACAAGTAATACCTTTCATTTAAATAAATAATATCTTTCATTTAAACAAGTAATAACTTTTCTATTTAAACAAGTACGACTTCTCATTTAAACAAGTAATACCTTTCATTTAAGCAAGTGATACTTTCTATTTAAACAAGTACTACTTTTCATTTAAACAAGTATTACTTTTCATTTTAACAAGTACTACTTCTCATTTAAACAAGTAATACCTTTCATTTAAATAAATTATATCTTTGATTTAAACAAGTACTACTTTTCATTTAAACAAGTCTTCTTTTCTATTTAAACAAGTACTACTTTTCTATTTAAACAAGTAATACTTTTAATTTAACAAGTAATACTTTTCATTTAAACAAGTACTACTTTTCTATTTAAACAAGTACTACTTTCTATTTAAACAAGTAATATTTTCTATTTAAACAAGTACTACTTTTCATTTAAACAAGTAATACTTTCTCTTTAAACAAGTAATACTTTTCATTTAAACAAGTACTACTTTTCATTTAAACAAGTACTACTTTTCATTTTAACAAGTAATACGTTTAATTTAAATAAGTAATACCTTTCATTTAAACAAGTAATACTTTTCATTTAAACAAGTACTACTTTTCATTTAAACAAGTACTACTTTCCTATTTAAACAAGTACTACTTTTCTATTTAAACAAGTAATACTTTTCATTTAAACAAGTACTACTTTTCATTTAAACAAGTACTACTTTTCTATTTAAACAAGTACTACTTTTCTATTTAAACAAGTAATACTTTTTATTTAACCAAGTACTACTTTTCATTTAAACAAGTACTACTTTTCTATTTAAACAACTACTACTTTTCTATTTATACAAGTAATACTTTTCATTTAACAAGCAATACTTTTCATTTAAACAAGTAATACCTTTCATTTAAACAAGTAATACTTTTTATTATTTAAACAATACTTTTAAGTTAAAAAAGTAATACTTTTCGTTTAACCAAGTACCACATTTCTATTTAAACAAGTACTACTTTTCTATTTAAACAAGCAATGTTTTTCTATTTAAAATAAATATTTTAAATAGTTGACTTCACACGGGCCGATTGACGAGACTTTTGTTATGTTTTATGTTAATTTATGAATATTCGAACGCCACATGTGTGTTTTATGATTATTTCTACTATTTGTTTATGAGAATGGTTTAAAATATTTATTTAAAAAAAGATTATTATAGGTGTATATATATATATATGTACACGTGTTAGTAAATAGTGAAAAATAATACAAAAGTAATAATTTTACAATTTTATTGAAAATATTTAAAAAATAATGATCATGTACATGTGTTAGAAAATACTATGTAAGTATGATTATTTAATATAAGAATAATAATTAAAATAAGTATATATATATATATGTGTGTGTATTCATAATAATAAATAGTGAAAAAGAATATAAAACTAATTATTTGAAAATTTCATTGAAAATATTTTAGTAAAAATAATTAATATAAGTATATATATAAATGTATTCATAATAATAAATAGTGAAAAAGAATATAAAACTAATTATTTGAAAATTTTATTGAAAATATTTTAATAAAAATAATTAATATAAGTATATATATAAATGTACTCATAATAATAAATGATGCAAAATAATATATAAATTATTTATTTCACAATTTTATTATAAATATTTTAACTAAATCAAAGTACATATACATGACAAACAATTAAATTAAATGATAGAAGAAATCAAATTAATAAAACATAATATATGATACATATACAATTAAAAAGACTTACATAACGAATAACTCGCCTTGCCCAAACGGTTTGGCGGAACACATAAGGCCTCCATATACCGGGAGGTCGCGTGTTCGAATCACAAGGGGGGCGAAATTTCGCCCAATTATGCTGCTGCAGTGGGGGGCTTGTGTGTCCCAGTGGTTCCGTGGGTGCACTTTGGGTCTCGCAGCCCGAGCTCGAAACCTGACAATTACAATTTTAATACCTAAATTAATTTAGCGAGGGCCTATATCCCTCAGCAAAAGTGCTCGTCAAATTGGCGAGGGCCACGTAGCCCTCGGTAAAAGGATTCGTCGTCAAGGCGAGGTCGCATGCCCCTCAGAACCCGACATGTGTCGGTCCTCTAGAAATCCTCGCTATTTGTCGAGGTATTTTTTTTCCCTCGTTAAATATTTACCGACGAGCATTTTAACGAGGGATTTATTCCCTCGTTAAAACCTTCCCTAAACCTCTTTCCCTCGTTAAAGCCCTTTTTAAATTGGATGTATTTTATGGTGATTTATGAATATATTGAGTGAATATGTGCAATTATGAATACAGTAACACATCATATTCAAGTGTTTATGTTACAATAATAATCATCATAAAATTTGTTAAACCTCAATTAATTGAGGAAATTCTTGTACACATGAGTTAGTTTTTAACAATATTATTTATTTATTTTTTAGTGAATAACATTTCTTGTTTTAACTGAACAGTGCTATTTGGTCAGTATTAATGATTTTTACCTGATCAGTATTATTTATTTCTATTGAACGATACATAATTTTTATCCCCAATTATTAATTTGGCTAAGTCTTGTATGCATCTAAGTGCACCGTGCACTCATAATGCATTTTGGAAACATGCAATTTGTTATATTAAAATATGTAACTTGTTTACTGTTTAACAATACAATTATTAATATGAAAAAATAGTTGCACGATTGTATATATTTCAATATAACATATTGCATATTTTTTAAATGTATTATGAGTGCACAGTACAACTGAATATACATGACACCCACTCTATAAACTTTTTTAAGGTATGGAAATTTTAATGGCAAAATGCATTTTCAGGTCCCTAAACTATTACGTTTTGTTTTGAACGGTCCCTAAACTATTTTTTTGTTTTAAAAAATCCCTGAACTATTAAATTTTGTTTCGAAAGGTCCATAAACTATTTTTTTGTTTAATGAAGTCCCCAAACTATTGATTTTTGTTTCAAACAGTCTTTCTTGACTGGATTTTCTAAATAATCTAACGCAACCATTAAGTAAAACAATGGTCAATATTGACAATTTTGAGAATGATGATGTGCGTATTACTTAACAGTTCTGTTAGTTGATTAAAAAAACAGTCAAGAAGGACTGTGTGAAACAAAAATAAATAATTTAGGGACTTTATTAAATAAAAAATTAGTTTAAGAATCTTTAGAAATAAAAATTAATAATTTAGAGACTTTTTAGAACAAATAAATAGTTTAAGAATTTTCAAAATAAAAAGTAATCGTTTACCTGAAAATGCATTTTGCCAATTTTAATTAGTCAATTGAATAATAAAAATACTGATTTCACAAAGACGTTTGACATTGGAGTCATCACCAATTCACCATTCATCACCAGTCCACCTCACTACAAATTCATCTACATAACATCTCAATTTCTCGAGAAAAACCTCAACAAATTAAATAAAACCCAGAAAAGGCAAAGAAATCTCTAACAATGGGGGAATCGAAATCGTCGACGCCGGTGCTGAAAGACGAGCTAGACATCGTGATTCCAACCATTAGAAACCTCGATTTCCTGGAAATGTGGCGCCCGTTTTTCCAGCCGTACCATCTCATCATAGTCCAAGACGGCGATCCTTCGAAGGTAATTAAGGTCCCCGAGGGTTTCGATTATGAGCTCTACAATCGGAATGATATTAACAAGATTTTGGGGCCAAAAGCGAGTTGCATTTCCTTCAAGGATTCGGCGTGCCGCTGTTTTGGGTATTTGGTTTCCAAAAAGAAGTACATTTTCACCATTGATGATGACTGCTTTGTAAGATTCTTGCTCTCTCTGTTTTGATTTTTGGGATTCTGTTCTAGTTTGTTATGAAATAATATAAACGAACTTGCTCTCTCTGTTTTGATTTGTGGGATTCTGTTATAGTTTGTTATGAAATAATATAAAAGAATTAATTTCACAATATAAATTTAAATTTTTAGATGAGACGAAATTATTTTTTAGTATCGACTCAACACCCATGTCTTGGTTCGATTCCCGCTGAAGCAAGTTTGCAAGCACTATGGTAAAAGCAAAATCACTTTTTTTTTTTAAAAAAAAAAAACACTTAAAACCTGTTTTCAACCACTTCTTTAATTACTTAAAATCTAATTTGACCCAACAATGATTTCCTACTTCTAGCTTCTCCTTGAGCACTTCTCACATGCCCCTAGGCATTCAAAAACTATTTTTTAAAATTAAGTGACTCTTTTGCAAACATATTCCTTTTTAATCACTTTTTAAAATCCATTTATTTCAAAACACTCCTCATTTTCTATTTTGCTACAAAATTACTTAATAGCACTTTTTTTAGTGGAACTAATACTTGCAAACAGACAATAAATTATCCATTCGATGGACCTCATCCCAATGATGGAGTAGGAGAATGCAGTCAACGAGTGAAGGGTGTTAGGAAAATAGTATAAACGAATTAATTTCATACCTCTCTATAAGTTCGAACTTTTAGATGAGATGTAACTCTTTCATAGTTGATTTGGGATGTTTTCAAGATTGAATTTTGATCTATATTCAGAATGCTAGTAATGTTTATGCGTTTTTCCCTCTTTGGAGAATTTGTAATTCAATTGCATAGTAACCTAGTCTGTTTGGTCAATATTTTTGAACAAAGTCTCCTGTGAAACTTGTTCATAGATACCGTTGCATTTATAAATTGATACCATTACTCTTATAAACTACACATAGCATTTAATACTGCGGTATCAATATATAAGTGTAATGGTATCAGATGACAAGTGTTATGGTATTAGTTTACAAGTGCAATGGTATAAATTTCATACTATAAAACTTGTTAACAAGAAACCTACTCATTTTTCTGATACGTAGGATTGATTTAGAAATTTTTGATACTCTATTGGATGCACCGATGCAGATCTGATAATTTTGAACATAGCCTATGTAGCTATAGATGTTTTTCACCCAGATACATGCTCAATGCACCCTATTTATTGCTATATGTGATTGTACGTGGTGCTTAGAAGTATTGTACATATGGGTGTATTAAGCGAAAAAATCCGAGTGCTAATAAGGGCACCCTATTTTAGAAGCTTAAATCTTTAGTCAATTATATGCTGCTGTTGGTTGGTAGGTTAGTGTAATTATTGTGGATGTTTTGTTTTTATAATTGAATGTAATTGGATGCTAAATCAACAAGAAAAATATTATGTGTGTTCATAAATTCGTAGACGTATTTAATCATGATTTACCGAGACCGATCAGGTAGCTAAAGATCCGTGGGGCAAGGATATAAATGCAGTTGAGCAGCACGTGAAGAACCTGTTGTCCCCATCGACTCCATTTTTCTTCAACACCCTTTATGATCCGTATTGTGAGGGGACGGACTTTGTACGTGGATACCCTTTCAGTCTTCGTGAAGGTGTAGCAACTGCCGTGTCACACGGTCTTTGGCTCAACATCCCTGATTATGATGCACCCACTCAGCTCGTTAAGCCTCGTGAGAGGAACACTAGGTACGTATCACACAACTTAATTTTCATTTAGATACTTGATTATAAACCGTATATCTTCTTCTGTCATTTTCAGGTATGTTGATGCAGTTTTGACGATTCCAAAGGGGACCCTGTTCCCCATGTGCGGCATGAATCTTGCTTTCAATCGTGAATTGGTCGGCCCGGCTATGTACTTTGGACTAATGGGTGATGGCCAGCCTATTGGACGCTATGACGACTTGTGGGCTGGCTGGTGCACTAAGGTACATCACTCACTTTTAATGATTTGCATACTCTTCATTGAAAACAACTAATACTAATCAATTAAAACAATTAATACTGTTCAGTGAAAACAACTGATACCAACTAAAACAAATGTTATTCAGTGAAAATAGCTATACTGACCAACTAATACCGTTTAGTAAAACAACTAATACCACATAAAATTGCACTAGAGTTGCTCAATGCAACTGTTAATTTCAATCATCACATCGCTGTTGTTTTATAGGTGATCTGTGACCACATGGGATTGGGAGTGAAGACGGGTTTGCCCTACATTTGGCACAGCAAAGCTAGCAACCCGTTTGTGAATCTGAAGAAGGAATACAAGGGCATCTACTGGCAGGAAGAGCTGATCCCGTTTTTCCAATCGGTTAGCCTCCCAAAGGACTGCACCACTGTTCAGAAATGCTATATCGAAATCTCAAAGCAAGTGAAGGCGGTTGGGGGAAAGGTGGACGATTACTTCAACAAGCTTGCCGATGCAATGATCACGTGGATTGAAGCGTGGGACGAGCTTAACCCCTCCTCGGCCCCACTTGCCAAGTAGAAACATTTTAAATCATCGCTGATAATACTTGTTTCTTATTTGTTCAAGTCCTTGTTTGGACCATTTCATTTTGGCTGCAGCCTGTTACCTAATTAATTGAATATTTTTTGTATGACATTGTATTGTATGAGCTGTTTTTATGTGAGAAATTATCAGCAGGTTTTTCGTTCTCATCTTATGTTTGTCCCGATGTACATTTAAGCATATTGTCCAACAACTTCACTGATTAAAAAATTGCAGGCTTGATTTATAGTTTATTCTTTAATACATTACTGGTGCAAGTCAATTCTATGTAGTTTTAGCAACTAATTGTTAGACAAGAATGAATTATCTATGCTATAATAAAATCACTCATATAATATAGACTTAATTGCAGAAAAAATCACAACTTTTTTTAAATTGCAATTTAATCTAACCTTTGAATTTTGGTAAATAAAACCTAACTTTGACAATCTTTTGCAAATTGAGCTCACGGGAAGAACACCCTTTACCCGTAAATTACTTGGCATCCTAGCTGAAAAAGATTTACCATCTCATCATCTACCTGGTTAAAAAACAACCCATTTAAAATGGAGGGAGTTCACAAAAATGAGAAAATGATTAAGAAGAATTTAAAATGCACAATTATCTTTTGAAGAATTTTTAGTCAAATAGCTAGCTCATACTAACAAATTATTCCCAACACTTGACCGAATAAATTGTAGATGCAGAATATGATATCAAAATTTCATAACAAAACAAAAAATCCCCTTTCAATAAATTATAATGCTAAAATTTTTCTCCATTAAAAATGACATAAAAATTTGAGAAAAAAATTGAGAGCTATATCACCTTATAGAAACAACACCACCAAACCCTTCTATTTGAATTTTCATTAGTCACTGACGTAAAATCAGGTAGCCTCACCATGACCAAGCTTAGGAGCAGCATTGTTGTACGAAGAAAATGATAGATTGGGATAACGGTATCCGCTCGATATGAACGAATCACTTCAGTGAACGATTTCAGATGGGTTGGACAAGATGAGATTTTGGAGGACTATGATTTCAGTTTGAGAGAAATTTCATTTTAGGGCTCAAGAAAATTAGAAGATTCTATTTGAGTTTAGGGTGTTAATAAATGCAGATCAATAAAGTGTGAACATCGTCATTTTGGCCAGGTAGATGATGAGATAGTAAGTTTTTTTCACCTAGAATGTCACGTTATTTATGGGCAGGAGGTGTTTGCCCATGAGCTATATTTGCAAAATATTGTCAAAATTGAGTTTTATTTATCAAAGTTCAAAGGTTGAGAGTAAATTGCAATTTTTTAAAAGGTCGTGATTTTTTCTGCAATTAAGCCTATAATATATGATAAAAACTCATATGAGATGGTCTCATGCATGAGACGGGTATAACTTAGCACAAATCACACTCACCCCTCCAAAAGTGTTAAAACGACAATGTTCAACTTATACTATGTCTCATCGTGAAACCGTCTCATACAAGTGTTTCTATATATATATATATATATATATATATATTAATGGCATATAATTTTAGTTTGGTTAAACGAGTTTTTCAAAAATAATTTTTACTTCTCTATATATATATATATTTTAATTAATGGCATATAATTTTAGTTTGGTTAAACACGTTTTTAAAAAATAATTTTTACTATGGACAGTACTTATCATTATTATAGTCGCACTGATATGCACCAATTGAAAGATAAAATTGTGATTTTTTTTTTTAAATGTAACTAATCTAAAAAGCCAATCAAAGAGTTTACTTGGTTCATTACGCGGGGTGGTGAGGAGGTTATTTTATAAAGTTCTGGATAGTTTTTCTGGTTATCTAAGTGCTACATAATATATACAATTTCAATAATATTTAACATAATATTTTGCATATGCTAAAAGTTTTATAATAAAGTATCACATGAGATCAATTACTCCATATGTCCAAAAAAATTATGCTCAATTCTTTGAGCACCTAATTTTAAGAAAAAATAGATAAAGTAAATAAAGTAAAAGACATTATGGGATATTATGAGGTTCATTTATAAATAAAAGTAAATTTTATGAGTAAAGCACAATGACAATATGAATAATTAAGTGATGGTTGGAGAGTGAGTCGCTTAATTTTACATAAAGGAATTCATTCAAAGATTATAAAGTATTATGAGATCATTCATAAAAAGGAATGAACATACTTTTGGTGTATAGACAAATAAAAGAAAGTGAACACACTTTGTTGGTCCCGTAAAACGAAGTCTTACACGTATGGGGGGGGAATACACGTGTTCAACGATTTTTAAAACTTTTCTCAATCTTCGAAATCAAATGGGTCAGTTGTCTCGAAATTAGCCCCGAGAAGCACAAATTGCCCCTCGAGTCGAGTCTCATCGAGACAATGATCTGGCGACTTTTCAAAAGGCTTATTAGTCCAACTGATATGAGATTTTAACAGAGTCCTGAGAAGCTTGGATAAGATAACTATCTTACTGAATACTCAGTTGAGTTTATTCAGTTTGACAACTATCTATTCTAGCTTATCAAGGGTGCGGAATGTGTTGGCCCTAGGTTTATACTCGTTTTACTTGCTGAAAATCTTTTTACTTTAGTAAATCAGTGGTTAAGGTTGTGCTTAGTTTAATGCAAACTCAGTGGATTGATTCCAACTGAATATTAGAAAACACAGTATGCTTTCAGTGAAAATATGCAATCAGATGTAATGCAATGCAAAAAGCAAACAACACAACAAATTATAGTGGTTCAGAGGCAAAGCTTCTACGTCCACTCACTCTGATCCTCAGAGAAATTCCTTAACTCACTACTACTACTTTCTCAAGCTTTCAGACTGAACTCAGCAGCTTACTAACTTTTCTCTATGAGTTTTCTGGCTGAACTACTGCAGCTTACTAACTCAAACACACACAAGTTTTCAGACTGTCTCAAACAACTTACTAACTTCTTCTCTAGAGTTTTCAGGCTGAACTCAACTGCAGCTTACTAACTCTTTACAACTCTTACTCTCCAACAAACACACACTCAAACTACTTAATCAATAGGGTTTGGGTTTGGTTGGTTTCCAACTAAGGTGAGATATCCTTTTACAATAAGAACAAATTCAAAGGCTAAGATATCTCTAACTAAGCTTTGGATATTTAACAGTTCTAGGCTTAGTAAATGAGCTCTCTTCAAGGTGAAACACTTGGGAAATCTTAGGGTTTTCGAGTGCTTCAATTGCAAGAATACGAATGAGCTCTGGAGTTGCATGATTTCCCGTAACCTTGCAATGGTGAAGGTCACTGGTATTTATAGGCAACCCACCAAGGTCACTCTTGAAAAACTATCCGTTGGAGGAGATAGCATCAAGGGTTTCCTTATTTGGTTAAGAGATTTGGTCTTGAGAACTCGAAGCATATGAAAACACCTACGGGATCATCTCAGAAATTGAACAAAGACAGTGCTGGTCAAGATGTTGATCACACACTGTACAGATCCATGATAGGTAGTCTTCTTTATCTTACCTCTTTTAGACCTGACATTATGTATAGTGTTTGTGTTTATGCTAGGTACTAAGCTAATCCAAAGGAATCTCACATGAATGCTGTGAAGAGGGTTATCGACATGTTCTTTGAACAACAGATCTTGGTATATGGTATACAAAGGACACAAGCAGTGTATTGACTGGGTATAGTGATGCTGATTGGGCTGGAGACATTGATGATAGGAAAAGCACAAGTGGTGGATGCTTCTACAAGGGTACAATTTGATTTCCTAGCATAGTAAGAAACAAAATTGTGTTTCACAATCTACAACAGAATTTGAATACATTGCTGCTGGTAGTTGTTGTACACAACTTTTGTGGTTGAAAAAGATGTTTGATGACTATGGACTTGAGAATGATATTCTGACTGTGTTTTGTGATAATACTAGTGCTATTAACATCTCTAAAAACCCAGTACAACCTTCTCTTACCAAGCACATAAATATAAGACATCATTTCATAAGAGACCTTGTAGAAAAAGAAATTGTGAAGTTAGAGTATGTTCCCATTGATAATCAACTTGCTGATATTTTTACTAAAGCCCTTGATCATGAGAGGTTTTCCTTTCTGAGGAAATCTCTTGGTTTGTGTACTATCTGAGTTATGTAGGGTGGATGTTGCAACAAATGTTCCAACATTTGAAGCAACATCAAGTTTGATTTTTGTAGCACTTGGTTTATTTGATCGATTCTCATGGATTGAATGAGATTCTGAGTAGAATTCTTATTGAGTCAAGTCATTGTGATTTTCTGGACACACACTTCTTAAATGCACAAAAGAAATATACACACATTAGATGAACTGTTCACTTAGTAACTATGGAGCACGGAGTTCGCTACTACGATGTCTTCTTTTCAAAAGGTGAACAATATATAATCAATTTTCTCATAATCCACTGAGTAACTATGGGGCACGAAGTTTGCTAATACGATGTCTTCTTTTCAAAAGGTGAACAGTATATCATCAATTTACTCATAATCCACTGAGTAACTATAGGGCACGAAGTTCGCTACTATGATGTTCTCTTTTCAAAAGGTCGATCAATATGAGTTAAGTATATAAAAAGAAAAGAAAAAGATGAAAAGTGCAATATTGGTTGATGAATTCAGGCAAAATGAATGTTGAAGTGTGTGTGTGTCGTTCTTGATTGCAACATTGTTCAATTGTAATAAAATTACCTGAAGTGTTTTCCCCTTGCTACGAGCTCTCTTAATAGATGACATGGTGACTATACCCCGAGTGCGCTTCTCCCCGGAGCTGCTAGTGGTGGTGGAGCATCGTGTCACACTCTCTCAAGTCATCGATGATCTTTGATCATATGCAATCATGATCATACGCCATGATCCGTTGGGATTATATCGAAAGTATGCTTTTACTTTGTATAATCAAAACCAATTTCCGACTTATTTATCGAAATAAATTGTTTATCACCGATGCTTTAAATATCATTGAATGTTACATATATTTATTTATAACTGTTCAATAAATAGTATCGTGTTACATTGTAGTTAATTTAGTGATACCGCATCACGTAAGATTAAATTAATGTACCCTTGTAACCAAAAAGTACACCATTCACGCGACCTAGATGGAAATGAACAATCCATCGTGAAAGGTTGAAGTGTAAGGCTCATTGGCTTGTCTTGACCAAGAGATTACACTAGTGCATGATCGATGTAATGAATAGGACCTGAGGAGGACAAATTCTTGAATCGAACAAGGAAGAATTAGACCTCGGTGGTTCATTATTTCTTAATCTTCGTCCCTTAAATAGAATCACGTGGTTGGTAACTATTGCTTTGACTTATCACGGGTAGAGAATCAACGAAGCTCAATATTTTATATCTTGGGCAATATTATTGGTCACATCGTTCTTGCTAAGATTTAATACGGAGAATCGTGCGCAAATGCTTGTTCGATTTGCCCCCTTGGGAGGTTCATAAGATTTATCATACCAAATCTTGCAAGTGGAACTAGTTTCCTGTATGGATAATAATGTTGAACCGCTTCGTAACCAAGGACAAAAAGATATTAATTAATGGAAAGCTATTTCAATGGCTTGAATTAATTAATGGGCTAGATAATCTTAAACCACGAGAAATAATAACCCGGAGCCATATTGATTTGTAATATGGGTTAAGATGGATAGTGCAATATTAATTATGTAGTGGGATTAATTAATATTTATGGGCTTGAATAATATTGTGGCTCAATATTGAGAATTCAAGATCCATTGGAAGGTCCAATCTTAATTCTCCTAAAGGCCCCCTAAGTAGCCCAACATAAAGTCCAATAACTGAAAAAAGTGTTTAAAAATAAAATAAATTTTGTTGCCTATTTTTTCTTGTTTTTTTCTAAAATTATGGATAAAAAAAGGGAAAAGATTTTCTTTTGATTTTGTTATGGAATGAAGATATGTATTCTTGGAATACAAGATTATCTCATTAAATTCAAGAAATCTCCCACTTGGTTATTCATATAAGAAATTTAAAAATTTTTGAAATATAAAGGGCAAAGAAAGATTTTCTTGATTTTCTTGATTTTCTTGAAAAGATATTATGGTAGATATGTATTTCTTGGAATACAAGTATATCTCATAAATTCAAGAAGATCCAAATCTTGAAATCTTGATCCTTAAATTTTAAAATTCCATAACAAGATGAGGTGGGATTTTTTGTGGAATATTTTAATTATGGAGAAAAAGAATATACGAGATATATTCAAGATTTCTTGGAGATCAAGAAAAGATTTTCCAACATTATTTTTTCCCAAAAAATTTCGACCACCACCCTCTCTATAAATAGGGGATGATTCTTTCATCCCCAAGTACAATTCCATGTCTTTGAAAAATTAGTAAATCCACAAAGGTGGTGCAACAAATTTTATTTTCCCTTTTGTTAATTGTTAGCAAGTTTCCTTCCACCGGATTGACGAGCAAGGACTAGGGAATACTTGGGAAGGCTTTTTTGGTGTGTTCTTATCAACGAGACCATTGCCACTCCAAGAGGTTAGTTCACGTAAAACCCGTAGAGTACCCGCATGCGTAGATTTATGTGAACTGCTTTTATATGCATGATTTGTTGTTGAATTATTATTTGAATTAATATAGGATTAATTCATGCTAGTAATAATTGTTAGAATTAAATTTGTATTTAAATATTCATCACGAATAGATCCGCAAATAATTCCCCCAACAACCTGTATCGAGCCTCGCCGCTCAATTTTTTAATTGTAATTTAATTTGTTTTCATTAAATTTGAAATCGATGGTAGAATTGCTAGATATTTTTTCCGTGTATGCAAATTGTCATGCAATTTAATGTGTTTATTTATGCATGCATATAAATTGTGGTTTTTAATTCGATTACTCGAATTCGCTTTTGCCTCGTGAGAAAATCCACGAGTAGATTAGGATTTGTTTGATTTGGATCAATGTAATAGACTAGTATAGATCTAGGTTTATTTATTTTTTGTAAATAAATTGTAACCCTCGATCAACGGAGGCGGAGACGGCGAATTAAAGGATAGATCCGTAATCGAGGCTTGGCGGCGCCGCGCGAAACGCGCAAGGCACGCACGCGAACGTGAACGCATGCGCAGCACGGACGGACGGGCGCAGGCCGAGGCCGAAGCGCGGGAGGGTCGTCCGTACAAGACGGGCGATAGGCCCCACGAGGGCACCGTAAGCGGACGGTATTTGATAGAGCGCTGGCGGGCAAGCAAGACGGGCGATGACGGGATGCGCTCGCTGAAGTTCTACTGGGCGAGGCGAGGTCGGCGAAGGTCTATGGGAGCGATGTTGCCATCGAACCCTGAGAAATGCTTGAGGCCGACGCGGGCGAATCCTTCCGAGGTCACCGAGCACCGATATGCGAAAGCGTCTTGTGAGGCCAAGACGGACACGGTCGCCGGGCGAGGGCGGCCGGATCGACGAGGCATCCTTCCTGAGCTACTTGGCGTGGCGTTTCGAGAGACGAGTTCTTTTTGAGACAATCTAGTGGGAGAAATTCAAGATTTACGTTTTTCAAAATCAAGCCAAGAAAAATCAAACCATGACAATTGGATAATTTGTGCCCAATATGTTTATTTTTCCGCTTTGCTTGATTTATTGTTGTGATTTCTTGTGCTTAATTTAATTTGTTTAAATGTGTTTGCATGAGAATTGCCCAATGAAAAATCACACCTTCAAAAATTCTAAGTATGTTTAAATAATTAATTGACAATTTTATTCCGGATAATAAAATTGAATTAATTTTGACCTCCATGATTTATTTATTTGTGAATTATTTTGGAGAAATTCCCCCCACGGGACGGTCAAAAGATAGCTTTCACATGAATAAATTCCAGTTGGATGATTGTGAATTATTACTAGTGGCTTATTTATGATCCTCCCACGAGGCTCGCTCAAAGCGAAATAATAATTATGTATTTAATCATGGTTATTACTTAGGTATAAAATTGATATGCATATACTTCCCAAGTCCTCGCAATTTTATATTGGTCAAGGAGCCAACTATTAATCTGGATATTAAAGGTTTGTAAATCGTTTGTTTATAACCTGCTTAAATGTGTTTAAATAATGACCCACCCCACGTGGCTTATTTAAACTGTTTTGAGATGTTGGCTTATGCATGTTCATATTTTTTTGAGATTTTAATATGAAACATGTGATCGAATTTTGTGATATATTTGTGCTTATGCATATTATTATTTATTTCAGTTCATCATGTCGCAACCTTTTAATCCAATGTTATATACACTCAAAGAACACCAATTAACTGGTGATAACTATAATGTTTGGAAACGAAATATGAGTTTTGTCCTACCTGCACAAGAACATCATTGGGTTCTTGATGTACCCAAGCCCCGTAAGCCTACTGATGAATCAGCTAATGCGGAAAGACACTTGTATAATATGTGGGAGCAGGCCAATGAACCCATGAAATGTGTAATCTTGACTTCACTGTCTGATGATTTGAGACACATTCATGAAGGTGTTGAGTCTGCTGCAGAAATTATGCAAAGTCTTGAAGAAATGTTTTTAACAAAAAAGACCGCATGATCAATCGGTTTAAAAATGACGACGTGGCTGTGCTAAAGATGGTTTAGGAACACCCGTGAAGGGAGCATGTTCTCGAACTTAAACGTCATTTTGAAAAATTGGCTTATCTCGGTACTAAGTATTGTGATGAGGCCCAAATCGAATTTCTTTTTGCTAACTCTTCCAAGGTGCTTCATGGGTTTTATTGTAGTTTTGTGATGAGTGATCACATGTTTACTATGGACATTCTACAAGAAGCCTTGGAGAAAATAGAGAAGCATTTAGGAAAGAAAGATTTGCCATTGGTGACCAAAAAGTTTTTTTCTCAAGATCTAGGCCAATGGAAGGCAAGTCTCAAGAAAAAGGAAAGTGGTCGGAACCAAAGCAATCTCATCACTAGGAAAAAGTGAGAAAAGAACTGTTTAGTTGTTTGGGTGTCAAGAAAGTACCAAAAGGAAAATGTTTTAATCAAGGTGAAA
The DNA here is from genome assembly GCA_037126765.1 of Stenogyne calaminthoides. Classification (NCBI taxonomy): domain Eukaryota; kingdom Viridiplantae; phylum Streptophyta; class Magnoliopsida; order Lamiales; family Lamiaceae; genus Stenogyne; species Stenogyne calaminthoides. The sequence goes on from JBBCBC010000006.1 coordinate 44,978,473, forward strand.
AGGGACATAGGAGGTCAAATGTTCGAATCCCAAAAGGAATGGAAAGAAAGATAATTCTCACGCCTTAGTTGTTGAAACTTTCTTAGCGGCGATGCCTCCCATTTATGGGTAGTGGATCTGAGATCCACCGATCATGTTTTGTTTCAACTTTCTGACAGGGTTCAAGCGGACGAACAACTTAGTGAGAGGAGATCCTCATCACACCGGGTAATGCTACGAGTGGCGGTGAAAGCGATGGGAGAAGTGCACTTTTGTCTTTTGAAGACAGTAGTTTTAATTTTAAGAGATGTTCGAGAAAAGAATTTAATTTCGGTTTCTAAACTTTACCATGATGGATATTCGGTTATTTTAATAAAGTTGTTACCATTTCTCTTTATGATAAATTTATCCGCCATGGAACGTTATCGAATAATCTCTATACAATTAATCATGCACACCACTAACGAAATACATCCTATAACACATCAATCAAGCGAGAAAAAGAAAACGTTCATCGACGTGAAATCCAGACACTTCTATGGCATCTAAGATTGGGACATATTAATCCAAAGAGGATCCAAAGGTTGGTGAAAGACGGTTCATTTGAGTTTCTCCAAGTTGAACCAATTTCAACTGCGAATCATGTTTGGAGGGTAAAATGACCAAGAGGGCATTAAGAGCCAAGGGGAATAGAGCCAAAGAAGTGTTAGAAATCGCTCACACGTACGTATGGTCCAATGTCAACAAAAAGCGAGGGGGTTATGAGTATTTCATCACTTTTATTGATGACTACTCAAGGTACGGGTTATATTTTCCTTATGAAGCATAAATGAAGTCCTTTGAGAAATTCAAAGAATTTAAGGCTCAAGCGGCAGAATCATAGGGAAAACGATCAAGTCTCTGACGATCCGATCGTGGATAGCGAGTACCTCAACGATGAGTTTTGAACTACTTGTTCGATAAAAGGATTGCATCCCACCTAATCGCACCCGGAACCCCTCAACAAAACGGGGTTGCGAGCGAAGAAACATAACTCTTTTGGAAATGGTTAGATCTATGATGAGTTATGCGGATCTTCCTAAGTCGCTTACGGGTCATGCCTTAGAAAAACAACCTACATTCTCGACTTGGTGCCATCCAAATCGGTTCCCAAAACTCCCAAAGAATTGTGGACCCGCGTAAGCCCAGTTTGAGACACATGAAAAATTTGGGGTGTCCCACCACGTTGGACAAGGAAGAAAATTAGATCCTCGATTGTAATTAAGGTTGTTTGTAGGATACCCTTAGGAACAAAATGGTGTATGTTCTATGGTCCCAAGATCAAAAGGTGGTAATAAGCACCCACTTTAGATTTTTGGAAGAAAAACTATATGAACAAAAGAAGACCCGTATGAGATTACCTTAAATGAGCTAGGGGCTAACCTCGATTAATCAGAGACAAAGATGACATACCAAACGACACACTTGCACAACCGAACCTCAAATGCGAAGGGGGAGGTTGTGAGACATCCTGAGAGATTCATGGGGATAGGAGAGTCCTAGGACTTGATTCCCGGACAAGATGAATCAGACCCATGGACATATGACGAGGCAATCCAAGACAAGGATGCAGGTTCTTGGCAAACAGCAATGAAAGTCGAAATGGGTTCTATGGATCATAACAGAGTGTGAGAGCTAGTCGAACCACTTAATGGGGTCAAACCCATTGGTTGCAAGTGGGTATACAAGAAAAAAAAAGGATCGGACGGGAAGGTGGAAACCTTCAAGGCAAGGCTTGTGGCGAAAGGTTATACTCAGAAAGAAGGGATCGACTATGAGGAAACTTTTTCGCCCGTAGCAATGTTCAAGTCCATCCGAATTCTTTTGTCGATTGCTACTCATCTCGACTTTGAAATCTGGCAAATGGATGTCAAGACAACTTTTCTTAACAGAAGTCTTGATGAAGAAATCTATATGCAACAACCCCAAGGCTTCGTTGAAAAAGGCCAAGAACACCTAGTTTGTAAGCTCATGAAGTCCATTTACGGACTCAAACAGACATCCAGAGCTTGGAACCAATGTTTTGATCATGTTATAAAGTCTTATGGGTTTGATCAAAAACGAGTTCGAAAGTTGTGTGTACAAAAAGCGGTCGTCGAACTACATTGGTATTCTTAGTACTATCGTAGATGACATTCTAATCATCGGGAACGATGTAAAGGTGTTATCGGGGCGTAAGGGCATAGCTTTTTCAAAAAGGTTTGATATGAAGGACTTAGGGAAGCCGCGCGACATCCTTGGGATCAAGATCACTCGAGATCGCAAGAAAAATGATGATAGGCTTATCGCAGTTCTTCATACATAGACATTGTCTTGAAACGATTCAAAGATGCAGATTCCAAGAAAGGCTTCGTACCTTTTCAGACATGGAATCCATCTATCTAAGGAAATGTGCCCTAAGACACAAAAAGGAGATAGATAGATGACATGAAAGGAATTCCATATGCTTCTACCGTCGGAAGCCTTATGTATGTAATCTTGTACGCGTGTGGGATATATGCTTTGCCATTGCATGGTGGCAAGATATCAAAGTAACCCGGAAAGAACATTGATTGGCGCTTAAAACATTCCAAGTATCCGAAAAGAACTCGAGATAGAATGTTAATTTATCACCGATAATTCTAATCCCCATCGGCTACATTTTGGACTTCGGATTTCCAATCGGACTTAGATTCCGTAAAATCTACCTCCCAGAGTGTGTTTTGTATGGGGGAGGAGCCATGACATGGAGAAGCGTTAAGTAAAATGCATCGCAGATTCTACCATGGAAGCGAAATATGTAGTTGCTTGTGAGGCAAAAAAGAAGCGGTTTGGCTCAAGAACTTCCTAGTGGACTTGGACGTAGTTTCAATTTGCCCAAAGACAATCATCGCTTATTGACAATGTCGAAAGCAATTGTAAATTCAAGGGAACCAAGAGACCACAAGACCAGCAAACACATTGAAAGGAAATACCATCTTATACTGAGATATCGTTAAGAGAGAGATATAGAGGTGCAAAAGATAGCATCGAAGACAACCCAGCGATCCATTCACAAAGCGGTCCGCCTCGAGAATACATTCGAGAGACATGTGGAAGGAATGGGTGTCAAGATCGTTGCCAATCTGCTTTGAGTATAAGTGAGAAATTATTTGGTTCGTAGGTGACATTAGATGTCACGTGTTAGAACTACACGAGACATGCCAGAGTATACTTAAAAGCACTTTGAGTATAAGTGGGAGATTGTTGGGATTATCTTTGGAAAGTATGCTTTTTCTTTTGTATAATCAAAACCTAATTTTGGACTTATTTTGAAATAAATTGTTTTATCGATGATGCTTTAAATATAATCGAATGTTACATATATTTAATTGCATAACTGTTCAATAAATAAGATGTGTTACATTGTAGTTAATTTAGTGATACCGGATCACGTAAGATTAAATTAACGTCCTTTTAACCAAAAGTACACCATTCACGACCTAGATAGAAATGAACAATCCATCGTGAAAGGTTGAAGTGTAAGGCCTTCATTGGCTTGTCTTGACCAAAAGATTACACTTTAGTGCATGGTGATGCCTTGAATAGGACCTATGGGAGGACAAATTCTTGAATCGAAAAAGGAAGAATTAGACCTCGATTGGTTCGTTATTTCTTAATCTTGTCCCTTAAATAGGATCATGTGTGGTTGGTAACTATTGCTGACTTATCACGGGTAGAGAATCAACGATTCAATACTTTATATCTTGGCAAATACTATTGGTCATACGCGATTGTTAAGATTTAATCACGAGAATCGTGTAAGCACGCTTTGTTTCGATTTGCCCTTGGGAGGTTCATAAGATTTATCATACAAAATCTTGCAAGTGGAACTAGTTTTCCTAGATGGATAATAATGTTGAACCGTTCTCAACCAAGGACAAAAGATATTAATTAATGGAAAGCTATTTTTGGTGGCTTGAATTAATTAATGGGCTAGATAATCTTAAACCACGAAAAATAATAACTTTTGGTCATATTGGTGTCAATATGGGTTAAGATGGATAGTGCAATATTAATTATGTAGTGGGATTAATTAATATTTATGGGCTTGAATAATATTGTGGCTCAATATTGAGAATTCAAGATCCATTGGAAGGTCAATCTTAATTCTCCTAAAGGCCCCCTAAATAGCAACATAAAGTTCAATAATCGAAAAAAGTATTTAAAAATAAAATAAATTTTGTTGCCTATTTTTCCTTATTTTTTCAAAATTATGGATAAAAGGGAGAAAAGATTTTCTTTGAATTTTGTTATGGAATGAAGATATGTATTCTTGGAATACAAGATTATCTCATTAAATTCAAGAAATCTCCCACTTGGTTATTCATATAGTAAATTTCAAAATTTTGAAATATAAAGGGCAAGAAAGAAAGATTTTCTTGAAAAGATATTATGGTAGATATGTATTTCTTGGAATACAAGTATATCTCATAAATTCAAGAAGATCCAAATCTTGAAATCTTGATCCTTAAATTTCGAAAATTCCATAACAAGATGAGGTAGGATTTTTTTGTGAAATATTTTAATTATGGAGAAAAGAATATATGAGATATATTCAAGATTTCTTGAGATCAAGAAAAGATTTTCCCACATTGTTTTTTTACCAAAATTTCACCACCACCTATATCTATAAATAGGGATGATTCTTTCATTCCCAAGTACAATTCCATGTCTTTGGAAAAATTGGTAAATCCACAAAATTGGTGCAACAAATTTTTATTTTCCCTTTTGTTAATTGTTCGCGAAGTTTCCTTCCACCCAATTGACGAGCAACTAGGGAATACTTTGGGAAGACTTTTTGGTCCATTCTTATCAACGAGACGATTACCACTCAAGAGGTTAGTTCACATAAACCCGTAGCAATTCAAAGACGCGTGGGATTTATGTGAACTGCTTTATATGCATGATTTGTTGTTGAATTATTATTTGAATTAATATAGGATTAATTCATGCTAGTAATAATTGTTAGAATTAAATTTGTATTTAAATATTCATCCCTAATAGATCCGGTACAAATAATTCCCCAACATGATCTCCATCGAATATCCATCATTATCTCCATCATCTCCTGGATATGACAAACAAGACATGATCCCAGAAAGCGTAAGAAACAACATTTAATAAAAAAAAAAAACAAACAATATTCAATAAAGCGGAAAGAAACAACATTTAATAAAAAGCGGGTTAAACAACATCTAATAAAGCGGAAAAACAACATTCAAAAAATGCGTACATTTTTTTTTAGCTTGTTTTTTTTTTTAGTTTTTGGTTGATTTTTCTCGCTCATGACCATAAATTAACACTAATTTATGCTTAAAATCCTCACACAAAGATATTATCAAACACCTTGAGTGCATCAAACACCAATATATATACAACAATATACATACACCAATACATACAACATGATATATATACACCAATATACATATATACACCAATATACATACACCATACATACAATTAAACAAAGCCACTAACAACAATTAAACAAAGCCACATAATATATATATATATATATATATATATATATAAACAATTAACAATATATAAACCAAGCATCAATTGTTCATCTAACAACAATTAATCCTAACAAATTAGCTAATTAATCAAACCAAACACAATTATATAAATATTTAATCCTAATATATATATACATACTAACATATATATACATATACACAATATTAATTCAATATATATATATATATATACTAACATATATATACATACATATATATATATATATATATAGAAAAGAAAAATTACCTATGGAAGGAGAAAACTAGGCGGCGGCGGCGGTAGGGGAGCTTGGCAACAAGGCGACGGCCGGAGGGAGGACGCCACCGATGGTTTATTGGGGGGAGAGAGGGGAGAGGAGGCTAGGCTTCGGTTCATGATTTGAGCTAATGGAAGGCGATTTACTGGCCAAGGAGAAGAGAACGTTCTTTGAGTTTGATTTAGGTAGAGGAAGGAGGTCGGGCTTCGATATCACCGTTTAATTCACGATTTGGGGAAATTTTTCCTTTGGTCATAATTTGGGTATATATATTAATTATCCGAAACCTCTTGAGCCGGTTCCAACCGCAAATTCCAAACTATGCTGGACAAACGATTCAAAAACCATTGTCTAAAACATTTGCACAAATGTGTTCTAAAACCGCTTTCTAAGTGTTGTACTTGGACAGCGGTTTTGAACCGTTGTCTATATATATTTTTTTTAATTAAAACCGCTCTCCAAACTGTAGCTTGGAGAGATGTTTGAAAAAAGGGTTGTCCAAGTGCAGCTGTGCAAACTTAAATGTGTAGTAGTGATTGTATTGTCGAAACATAGAGAAGAATAGTGAAACTCATCCTCGACTTGGTATTGCTTACACACACATAATCATTCTTGACGAATTAGGTCAACAAATTGATGTTCTTATGTTTTTTCTTTATTTTTATTCTTTATTTTACAACAAGATTTTCCCTTTTCTTAAAAAAAAAAAATACCGATTCAGTCTCAGTTTTTTAGCAATATTAAAATTTGAAAATCGAACTAAGTCTTTTTTTTTTTAATAGGAAAATTGAACTAAATCTAAGTGTATATTTAAGGAATAAAATGACATCTCTTATATTTTCAAATTAAATGTTTACAAGTGTTATATTGTGAAACAAATATAACTTGAATCATCAACTTTAAATTTATCACATATTCAACTAATTATATTATATAAAATTATATCGAAACATCTCTAATTCGACTAATAAGTGGGCAATTTTTTATATATAATATTTCACGGATATAAGATCTGTGAAATATGCCTATACCCGCATATTCTACTCATTATCCTGAAAATTTGCGGATCTTTTGCGGGTAAAATTGGGTCAAATATATTATTCCAAAAAAATCACACTAAGGCTAAACAGGAAAACTCGCTTTCAGATTTGTGTTATTTATTATGACAAACATGTGTTACTATAAATACAAGTATGTATTACTATAAGGACAAATATCACATATACTTGTGTTTTTCAGTATACATATTTGTCTCTTCTTCTTGAGCAATAACTCAACCGTCATGGTGCGTTTCTCACTATCCACGTACTCGTTGTTGCTTACTATTTTTTTATTGTCATATTTTCGTCTATTAATTAAAAGTTGTGTTATTATATACATACAAATATGTTATTGTTAAAAGAGAGGTGTATTCTTATATGAACAAAACCACACTCCATATTTCATCCGCTCCGCCCTCTATTTTTTTATATGTTTCTCCTTCTAACTTATGATCGATTTGCCTTAATTAAAAGACCCAAACCATCAAATTATACCATTAAATTAGTAAAAAAATGCATTGTTTTATCACCATCACATAGTAACACATAAATTGTCCTTACAATAACACATACTTGCATTTATAGTAAATACGATTTGGGGAGCGAAGTTTTCCTATTTTGCTTTTGCACGAATTTTTAAGAAAAAACCACTTAACCCTATTTGTCCCGAGCATATCCACGAATTTTTAACTGCTTTCCATTTAAATTAATATTTCACGGAAAATATTTACAGGAAAATCCCAATAATTGTGTTTTTGTATTTCGATTCAATTCCACAAGAAAATGGATGATGCTGCACATTTGAGATCCCTAGAAAAGAAAAATGATAAAATAGTATTATAAGGGGGATGTGAAGAGTCCATTAATGCATAGTAGGGTTCGTTTTGATGCCTAACCACATAACATATATACCCATGACACATACTCCATCTACGCAAAGTTTCCTATAGACTTGCCCATCCGGTTCGAACCCGGCGGTTCCTGTTCCAAAAAAGGAACGGAACCGAACCGCAAAAAATGTTACATTTGTTCGGTTCCGTTCCAACGTTCCGTTCAAGTTCACGGTTCCGAACCGTTTTTTTTAAAAATCAAAATACAAATAAAAAAAATAAATTGAAGTAAATTTAAAGAAGATGAAGCAAAATCTTATGTTATTAAACATACAAAATTACAAATAACAAACAACTCAAAAAAATTACAACTTACAACTTAAAAGTTACAATTTACAATTTAAACAATAAACATGCTAAATTGCTAATGTGGTAAATTACAACTTAATGCTAAACGTGCTAAACATACAATTTACAAGTAATTTACAATTTAAACATTAAACAATAATTTAATACATTACAAAAATTACAATTTACAATTTACAACTTAAAAGTTACAACTTACAAGTAACTAAATTGCTAATGCTACAAATACAAGTGTACAACTTATAATTACAAATAATGAAAAGAGGATAAAAAAAAGGGCTTGGGCATAATTTATTTTAAACTTAGAAAATTCTAAGTTAGAAACTTAAAATTATGTTGCCTCACGATCCATTAAAAATCAAAGCCCACGTAGTTCTCTTACCTTGTTTCTTACCTCAAGACTTAAATCTAAGAAGATTTAAGTTTCACTTCGGTTTCGGTTGTGTCGCCGATCACACTATCTTCGCTAGAATCCGCTTAAGAGCTTCATTTTGTGTTCGATCTTCGCTTTCACCCAATCATCAAGTAAACATTGGTTTTCCAAGTGCTCAAAATCGGCCAATTTTGAACGCCTTTCATTCAAGATATGTCCACCCAAGCTAAATGCTGCTTCGACGCTTCGGTTGAGACGGACATGCATATACTCTTTTGCAATCATACTCAACACCGGATAAGCATTCAATCTCCTCGACCACCACTTTTGAAAATATCAAAATTTTCTAATTCTCCCGCTGATACTCAAAAAGAAGGTGTATTTAGAAAATTTTCAATTTCTAAGAAAACATTTGATTGTGCCGTTGCATTTGTTGATATCGTTCTTAGAAAAATTATCTAAACGGAAAAATTTACCAAAAAGACCACTTAACCAAGGGATTGAGTACCACCACGCCCACTACTAGAAGTACCATTAGCACTACGAACACTAGTAGAATCACCACTAGTAGACCAAATTGAATTTTATATTCTCTAAAAACATCCATAAGAACTTGTTTAGATTTTTGGACAACCACAATAGGAGAAGGGGTGTTATCATCTTAATAGGAAATAAAGTATCATAATATATAGAAATTCATTTTTTCACTCCATCTATTCTTACTCTAGGATCAAGTATTTTAGCAATTATAAACACATCGAATATATAAAAAAAATTTCATCCATTTGACTTTTCATTGAACTAATAACATTATATAATATTTCATTTGGATCACTACAATCTAGAGTAATTGCAACTCTAACACATTGATCTAAAGCAAGAATAGAAGTAGGATAATACGTGCGTAGATAATTGGTAGTAGTTTCATTTAAAAACTTGCAACATCTCACATAAAGTAGCACATGAATCCCATTGACTAGAAATAAAGTAATACCACATTGTTCTTGTGCAAAAAATTACATAATTCATTTCTATACTCATAAGATGCACTTAACATTTTATAAGTCGAGTTCCATCTAGTAGCAACATCAAGTGAAAACTTTTTAGAGTAAGTTTATTAACTACACAAAAACTTTTCCATCTTTTAAAAACTTTTTGATGTCTAACCAAATAACCAAGTGCATGTTTAATAGAGCAACATGCCTTTTTAAAGAAGATAAACCGTCTTGAACACACAAATTTAAAATATGACAAAAAACATCTTACATGAAAAAAATCTACCACCAATTGATGGTTGACAAATTGCAATAAGTTCATCTAAACTAGCCGTGATAAGCATTGCATTATCAAATGAAATTGAAAATATTTTTTTGTAAGAATATTGTACTCTTGAAAAACCGCATTAATTTTAGAGCAATATTTTACGTCAGATGCTCAAAGATCAAACTCTCTATATGCAATTAAACGTTTTTGAATTGTCCAAGTATCATCAATCCAATGACAAGTAATGCCCATATAATTATGCTTTGAAAATGATCACTCCAAATATCCCAACATATAGAAATTTTTTGAGTTAATCTAGAAAACATGATACTATTTCATCTCTTATTTCTTTAGCCATTTTATCAATTTCCACGAGTAATAGAAGATCGTAAATTTTTTTTGGCAAGGATTATAAGTCAGAGTAACCCATTTTTTCAAAACGAAGATCATTTGCAAAAACGAAAAGAAGATGTTTAGAACAAATAAGTTTAGCTAATTTCTTCTAAGAACTTTAACATTATATCTAAATAAACTAGTAGGATTACTTTTACTTCACCACCTTAAGACGCGCCGTGAATCCAATGAGTTTTTTTTTGAGATGTAAAATTCCCAAGACTTAACATGTTTTACCAACAAGTGTTTTTTAAATGTTCCATATCCACCACCTTTCAAAAAATGATAAACCCTTGAAGCAGTAGTTACAATGAACTTTAAATATATTTACCTCATCGGTTTGCCACTTTTTTTTTGAATGGTGAATATTTTGATGCAAGAACTCTACATTTTCTTTCTCCCATTTTGAGGTGGAATGGCCTCCTCCTCCTCCTCCACATTTTTTTTCGCTTTCCATGACCATGGAGGACCATGACCATGAGTACTTTCTTGAGTACCACCACTAGGTTGTTGAAATTCTTCATTTGAAAAAGTGGCATCCGTGATAACCCATCAAGACTGCCTTTATTTCCTCCACACCATGGAATATTGAATTGTTCAAGAGATATGAGGAGAGGAGGAAAAATAAGTCATCGGACTCTTTCCTTTTCCTCCTCAGAAGATGATGATTCTCCTTTTCTGACATTTTATTTTATGTAATATAAAATATAAAGTAAAGTAAAGTGTATATAATAATAATATAAACTATATACTATAATGTATAAAATAATAAAATATATCAATATAGATAATATATGAAGTATGAATTATGAACTTTAATGAAGCTTTATAATTTATAAAGTTAGAACTTAGAACTTAGAACAAGAGAATTAGAGAGATGAAGAAGAATTGATCAATTTGGATCAAGTTATGCAAGAAAATAAATACGTATTTAGGGGTATTTATAGAGTTTGAAAAAAAAAAAAAAGCGTAATTTCTATTTAAATCTCGGCCATTGGATCAAAAAAATGGTAACATTTGACTCAATCTCAACCATTGATTAAAAAAGACAAAAAAACCGTGGAATCAAGGTTCCAACGGATTCGGGAATCACGGCTCCTGCGATTCCACGGTCATATTCGCCCATGTTGAAGGGCGAACGGTTCACGGTTTGAACCGTGGAACCGCCGGTTCAACGATCATATTAGCGGTTTTCCGGGCCCGTTCGATTCGAACATGAACCGCCGAATCGAACCGTCAGAACGGCGATTCTACCCGTTAGATATCTTATTTAGGAACGAAACCGTGTAAATACACGGTTTTGTTCCAGATTCTTCCGCGATTCCGTTTATCCGATTCGATTCCGTTTATCCTCGTTCGGTTCGGTTGAACCGAGCCGGTTCCTGGTTCCTTTGGGCAACTCTAGTTTCCCATGTAATAGCTTCGGCCCACCGACCACAATAACATAGTACAACAAACAATCCCTCCCACCATTCACAGCTCGACAACCATTTTGACGAAACTACCCTGGTTTTCTAATACCGCTCATATCCACATCTGATACTACTTATTATTAATGCAACAAACATATTCCAACACGCATACAAAATACACCTACACGTCCTTTCTCTGTGTGAACGTATTATGCACTCTTACCAAATGTCACGCACATTTAAATTACGGGTAAATTTCTTGTCAAACTTCTATTTTTTGAAACTAATTCTACAATTATAGATGTAATCGGGCTATCACGATTAATATTTTTTTAATAAATTGTATTTATATGTTATCGCTATTAATATTTTTTTATAATATAAATCATATCCTTAAAATATCACGAGCTTTCTTACTCTTTTTTTTATTAGTAGTAAGTTATACCTTCGATTATAATTAATACCCCTTTAATTATAATCTTCAAATATCACGATTAATACCATTTTTTGTAATACAAATCACATTCTTCGTAATCTAATTTACTGATCTCCTTGTGTGAAACCGATCCATTGTATACTTTGTCTTGAATTAAAACTACTCTCTATATATATATATAAAAGGAAAAAATGACATTTTCGTTTTATAATGTACTTTTTTTCTGATAATTTCATAATTTTGATGATTCTGTGTGTGTCTCTCTCTATATATATATAAAATAAAAGACAAGGAGAGCGACAGTGGATAAAAAAGGATACAAAAATTACCTGATTTATATAAATGTTGTTGGGGACATAAAAATGAAAAAATCTTAGTGGTGGGAAGAGTGACAGAGCATGTACATATAAACAGTAATAAAAAACGAAAGGAGGACCTCACTAAATATACATATATACATATAGAGACAGAAAGAGAGACAGAAAGAAAGAAAGAAAGAAAAGAAAGAAAAGAATAATGGGAAGAGGAAGAGTTCAGCTGAAGAGAATAGAAAACAAGATAAATCGGCAGGTCACATTTTCAAAGAGGCGATCAGGCCTACTCAAGAAAAGCCCATGAGATCTCGATCCTCTGCGACGCAGATGTTGGTCTTATTGTGTTTTCTACTAAAGGAAAACTCTTCGAGTATGCCACTGATTCATGGTATTTTTCTCTTCTTTACTGCTTTCCTTTTTTTTTTTTAATCTAATA